>JAANDH010000110.1:397139-441097 GCA_011799765.1 Nymphaea thermarum
TCTTTTAAGGTGGTAATTAGTTAAAAACTTGTACCCATAGTTGCTTACCAGATTTGACTTTGGGCATATTTTTTAGAGTTTGACTTAGACTTGCGCGCGGACTCAGCTCCTATTTCAAGAGCTCTTAGATTTGAAATTTTCATGTGATCGGACTGAACTCAGACTTGGTTTCTAATTTAGTCAATTCAGTTTAATATTGAATATGAATGTAATTAGTATTCAGTTATAAGTTTTTATATTAGATCTGCCTAAACGGATTCAAAATTTGAAACATAATGTGATTATAGGATTCTTAGAATAGATGATCAAGATTTCCTTGTTTTTTTTTTTCAATAAACATGATGTGATTATGCATACTTTATGGATATAATAATCAAACACAAACATAATGATTTCATGTTTTCTGAAACAACATGATATTCTTGAAGCACATTTGTACCAATAATTCAATGTCCTTATTATAAAAGGACCTTTAAGGGAGCATTTTATTTCTTGGACGAAGCACATGTGTCTTGGGGCAGGTTATTGCCTCCACTAGTCCTAGACAACTTTTTTACATCAGTGGCAGAGCTATATGGGGGTTGGTACGTGGGCAACTGCCCACACTAGCCGCACAAGATATATTTCATTTTAATTTATTGTTTTGAAATATTTCATCGTTTATATGTATATGTGCATCTAAATAAGATTATAGTTATTCAATTAGTGCCCCTCCAGCTTAAATTTCTGGCACCAACAATGATTTACACATTGATTGTCACTTCCCTAAAGGTATAGTAAAAAGGGTGGTGTATAATGGATTTAGCTTTTCTCGGCAGCTCGCAATTGATACCACTGGCTCACGTATTTCCAATGTGCCTTTTCTCTCTTCTCCAAATGCGTCCTTATCTATTCTCCTATTGACAAATGCGTGCTCATCTTATGGGCATTTCTCATTCTGGTCTTGGATTTAAAACTCGGCACAAAACCTGAGGTAGTTGAACATAAAGGCATATTCTTTCAATTTTTCTAAGGGGACTTTGATTACCTCTGATCGATTAGTTTGATTATAAATCTTCAAGATTTATAGGATCCTCTTCTGCCTCCCTTCATCTAAAGTCAAACTTTTTCTCAATAAAAGAAAGTAAAAAGAAAATCACATGTTTATAATGGTGGTTAGGGTTTAGGATTGTTTGGGGCCTCTGTGGACTTACGATATCCTCTTCAACTCAAGTGTCGTACATAACACTATTTGTAGTTCACAAGTATACCACCCACAAAAATCAAACTCAAGTGTCGTACATAACACTATTTGTGGTTCACGAGCATACCACCCACAAAAATCAAACTAAGGGGGCGTGGTTTGTAGCCTCTCGGACTGACCAGCTATTTTATGCCTTTCAGGGCATTAAAATTGTGTTTCTTGTTTTTATTTTTCTAAAACGTTTATGTTTTCGATGATCTTCGAAAAAAAAACTTTTTTGAAAACAATATTCCTTGTTTCTCCAATTTGTGGTGCCTCTAGATTGCAACCCTCTTTTGGGGTTCCACACCTGAAAAAGGACACGTTTTTATAACTTTATTCTTTGCGATCTGCTTGATGGCCCAGTTTGATATGAGGGAGGGAAAGTGAATTTGGTCACAAATACGTGGGCCCAAAAGTAAAAGCAATATGTCCATTACCCTATCATAGTTTCACCAATTTCTCTCTAAACAAAAATATGTAGCTTTTTCACAAAAAACAATAAATTGTCTAAATCAGACCTTTTCCACTAGATTTTCAATTTCCTTCCTCTTTTAATGCTGGAAAACTAGAGAAAATTATTCATTTCCTAAACCCTTACGTGACACAATATAGCAAAATTTTTCAATTACATGTTATTGCCCCTTAAAGATTTAAAATTTATTACTAGTATCCCTTAATAAAATATTTTTGGTTTCCAGTATGTATCAAACGTTTATATTTTACAATTTGGTCCACTGAGGGGATTTTGTGAAATATATATTTTAAAGCATTGGCGCAATATATCAAACTAAAAATGAAAATATTTATTTGTATATATGCTTTTTCCTTTTCTCTTTGAATCATAGCAGAAAGATTCAAAAAATGTCACAGCATTAAATTTTTCCGTTTTTCTTTGAATTTTTATCAATTAATCATGTGATCAGTTCCATAGACTCGTTGTTCATGCGGCGGATATGGGCGGCTAGATGGATCACATGTCCTGATTGTGACACAAATTTCTGTCGCTTCTCTAAAAGATGGACGACACGTTTGGACGTTCCATGTCGCCTTGTTGGAGTATTAAATCCAAATACATTCTCATGGAAGCAAAAAATTCTGCACCATATTTTCATTTCATGATAGAACATAGTGGGCTGGAAATCCCTAATGGGTTTTTGACTTATTAGTTAAGGCAATGAGCCCAACTCGAGGCTCGACTCGAATTCACTGAGTTAAGCTTGACTCAAGTTTGACTCCTTTGTTAAACAGTTGTGCTCGAGCTTAAATTAAAACTCGAGTTTGTAAACAAATCAAGTCCATGCAGATTAAATTCGTGCAGATTAATGTACAGCTAGGGTTGTTCAACGAGCTGAGCCCATTCAACTCATAGGCTTGGTTGGGCCCTCTATTAGCTTGTTATCGATCTTGAATCGAACTAAAGTATTATCGAGCTAGTCCGCGGTTCCGTAACTTTTAACAAGTTGAACCCGAGCTCTCATACATACACTATATTGAGTCGAGCTCGAGCTAACCTTGCAGAGTGACTTCAGCTCAAGCCAAGCTTGGGAAGAACAATATCATGTATAAGCTACCCGTTGGGTGGTGAAATAAGTTAAGCCTACGGTTTGACAAGGATCTAATGAATTGGAATCCTTGTGGAAATTTTAGTCCAAGTAGAAAACAAAGATTGGTGTACGCGGTAGTGAATCTAAACGAGGTTCACGCGATTGGTGACTGGTGTGGGCAGTCTCTTCAAAATTCTTTATTTTTAAATGAGCATCTTTAAACATTTATTTGTGTGTGTGTATATATATATATATATATATATATATATATATATAACCAGATATGAGTATTTTTAAACGAGTGACCCTCCAAAGTCTTCTGGCTTCACCATTGCTTTTGGTGTCTCGGGTTGATTCTCTGCTATATTTCGACATGCATATTGGTTTCCTCCCTTTTGCAGCACAGAGAATGGAAACAGGCTGTCCATGAGTCCCCGCTCCATCCGTTGACAAGGATTATCTAGTTATAATCCAAAAAAACTGTTGCGGAAATCAGTTTATTAATTGAGCCAGTCTATTATTAATTGTGCACCGATGCTGCGGAATCAGATACCAATCAGCTTAAAATGTTTAATTGAAAACAAAAAAAGAAAGTAGAAGATTGTTAAACTATTTTTGCAAAAGCTAAAAGTTGACATGTGACACACTTGAATCGGTAATTAAATTTGGTAATGAAATTGAATTGGTTTGCCACGGATTTGATTCAAATTGACCTTCTAGGTGGATTCTAATAGGAATATTGATAGAAGATATGCTTTGGAATGCAACTCAATTCCAGAAATTTTAGTCCAAGTTGGAATCGAAGACCGGTTGCTATTATTGGATGTGCCAAAACGTGAATATAAACGGGGTTCACGTGATTGTTCTTTTCTCTCTCTCTCTCTCTCTCTCACTCATATATATATATATATATATATATATATATATATATATAGTGAATATAAATCAAGATACAATGCACATTCGTGACATTCATAGTATAATAGTTATTCATCGAGGTATCTCTAACTTAGTTCCCGACCCTTGTGGATTGGCAAAGAAATATATCCCTTCTTTTTTTTGTCCCAACTATTCTTCCTTTGGCTCATGTTAGTGCTTCATACTTATCCGAAGTAATTTGAAAGACACAAAAGTTTAATCTGCTATATATATAGTGATCTTGATTGAAATTATGGAAATATAAGGGTAATCTTTGTAAATTGGTATTCTACTCTAACTTCTTTGAGAAATTTTCTCATGTTGGTTTGTCACTTGAGGCACAAAGAAATTCAATATACAATAAGAAGCATATTCTTTATAGACAAGCTATTTAACAAAATGTGATTAGAATATTTGAACCCCAAAACAAAGTAAATAAAACTACCTTTGTAATGAAAATTTCTCAAAGAAGTTAGAGTAGAGTATCAGTTTACAAAACTACCCTTATGATGAAAATTGTTTCAAGAAAATAAAATAATAAAATGACAACTTTGTTTAGGAGGCGCAATTTTATCAATTACTCATCCACTTCAAGTTTTCTCACCCAGAGGTGACCCTTTGAGAAGTTCTTTAAAAAATTAAGCACCTATTTGGTGGTCCTCAAAAATTAAGCATCAATTTGTTATTTCTCATAATTTAGGTGCTTGTGTGTAATGTAGTTATTTTATTATTTAGATACGCAATAGCTAACACTACCATTTGCAGGTATTGACAAAAGCAAGTTCATGCCGATCAAATTTTACTTGATTGTCATTCCGTTTCCCTTAAAGTAAATGCTTAAGCCATTTCAACTTAGGAAAAACAACTCTTGGTCTATAAAACTAATTACAAAAGCAAACTAGACAGCTCAATTGAAAATCTACCTGCACTAATGTTGCCAGCTCATATTGACCTGTTTAATTTGTTTTTAAAGTTAAAAAAAATAAATTTTATTATTATTATTATTTCATACAAATAATAGCTAATACGGAGCTGAATCAGCCTATATGTATTGATATACGACACACACACACGCACACAGACGGCCCTAATCAATCTCTCGCTTAAGAGAATGAGCGATTGCAGGGCAGTGACTCAGGTCTGGTGTGTAAACCACATACGACTGGACCTAGCTGAAGCTAGGTCCAGCTTAATCACAATATAAGATTTCAAGGGCTGGTCACATAGTAGGTTAGTAGGTGCGCTTCTGATATATATATATATATATATATATATATATATATATATATATATATATATATATATATATATATATATATATATATATATATATATATATATATATATATATATATATATATATATATATATATATATATATATATATATATATAGGTCGATATTGTTTCGATACACATCAGCAGCACTGTTCAATGTCGACAAGGCAGTCATCTACCTGTAAGTCGGAAAAAACAAAGGAATGAAAAAAAGCCAAAGGAATGTTCAGCTTGCATGATGTTCATGCATGAAGGAATAACCAATGATGATAAGATGGCTCTTGCGAAAGCCTATTCATTTGTCACATTGGAAAACCGATCATTATTCCTTTGACTGAATCATGGAGGTTCATCACATTCACAATACAACAAGAAGTTGTCTTGTCTACTCCCAACTCCAACTGCATGTGGAACGAACGTGGCTACCTGTTTGCATGGGATTGGTCTTTCAACCAAAGCGCGTTCAAAATGTGGCCCATTGCTTATTCTCTTCCAAAAGATCACTCAGTGGCGGAGCCAGAAATTTAAGTCAAGGCACACATGTGTAACGTTTTACTTTGTCCCGTGTAAAAAGGAATGAGACAAGAGGTTACCTACAAAGCATTTGCCCATGTAGAGAGGGTTCATTGCCCCCACATAGTGGAAACAAGTCTATGTCTCCGATACATGGCCGAATTTGTATATTTTTGGTACTCCCAGGGCTCATTTGATTGGGAAAACATTAGCGCTTCGAGAAAAAGTCAGCCAAATGTCACAAGGGAAGCACCCACGCGGTCGATTATACAATAATATTGCTTCGAGAAATAGTACACACGCGGTCGATTATACGATAATATTGCTTCGGGAAATATGTTTTTGAGTACTTTATATTATCCATCTCTACTATAATTTTGAAACTCATGCTAGATCTAAGAACCACATAGATCATGCCTTCGTTAGGCTCGTCGCATTGTTCATGATGTACTAATGAAATGTGATCAGCTGTACTAATGGTGTTTTAGCTTAAAAAATTAGGTAATAATTTAGAGCAATGGCGGAGCTAAGAACGCGGCGCGTCAATTGCTAGTTGAAACTGGGCACCAGCATCGTGTCGACACAGGTGTGGCCTCTTTTTTGAAGAGTCCGTGTGATATAGATACCCACACCTAACTCGGAGCCATTGGGTGTTACAGTTACCCTAGATTGTTACTTTGTCACTAATACTGATAGAGCGTATCAGTGTCATTTCTTTGAAGCTTCATCTCGTTAACAAGGTCATGGTGCAATGATAGCTGTCTTCATGATACTGATCAGAGGATCTCTCGGCGTTTGAATTTTGTGCACTTAGAATTTGATCCATCCATTACAGATGCACAGTGTACTCCCAAGCTGAAACATAAGTCTGTAGGCGTCAGCGCCGCGAAGAAAAGGAAGCATCGATGCATGCTTCGTTTGAGAAGAAAGAAAATCAGTATTTAAGATTCAGAGGGTCCACCAGCTTCATGGAAGAGGAGGAAGACAGCTACCATCTTGCTGCCAAGCAGAAACTCAAGCAAGAACCCTTTTCTTTTTTTATTATTTTCTTGTCTCTTCTTAAGACTAAAAGGAATGACATCGTTGAAGCGCAGGATCTCTTGTTTTTAACTAAACTTGTAGGCCTATAATGTGGGGTCCCAGTGGAAGTTTTATGCTATTTCTTGGAAGTTGTTTAGGTCACCCACTGAAAACCCAGTCATCAGTTTGATTCTCGTAAGCGCTATTCTTTTGAATTACAAATCATAACAAACACAACTCTTGAGTTGAAAGGAGTAACTGTAAGTTCACCCAAGTCCCAAAACAGCTTTGGACCTCAGGTCAGAAAGAAATGGTCTTTGTGATATCTCCTCCCCTGAAAGTCGGTTTAAGTATGTGTTCACATCAAGCTTGTTTTTAAAAAAGTTTTATTTCATTATGGACTTCTAACTTTATCGAACCTTATTATTAAAAATGTGTTGGGTGAATGGCAATAATAATAATTGAATAAACCATTTGGTGGGGAGTAAACTTGACCAAATCAAACCAAGTCAAACGAGCTCTAGTAGTCTACCGACTCTCACAAGTTTAATTAGCTGTTTTCTATTAGTAAAAAGTTGCAACAAAAGGAAGCTTCCTTTTCTTGAGATAGAGTTTTCTTTAGGTAGGTAGTTGTAGTATCCTACTGCCCAAACGAGAGCCGAAGCCCTTTTACCCTTCCTCCCAAGGTCTAAAGCTATATCGTGTCTAGTGCATGGCCCTCAATAAATCTCGAGCCGAGACCGAGTTTTCTTGGGTAGTCGCTCTCATGAAACACAATCGCGTCTTGTAGGAGATGGGAAGGGCAAGTGAGTTGATGAAATTGAGACCAAACTCTACACCGGGGCCGGGTACCTGACTCATCTCTCTCATGCGAGTTAAAGAATCGAGTTAAGGTGGAGTTCTTGAGTCTTCTCTCTTTTTATTAAGATTAGGGAGAGGAAAGCGAGCTTCAGAGTAGAGTACTCCCACACTTCCTTGCTGCAAGGCTGAACTTAGACGAACTTGTTCAACCATGCAACGAAATTTGGTTTCTATTCAAAGAACGTTCACGCGACATGGTGAGAAGAAAATGAACCAATTGACCTTTTCTATGAAGACAACAATGTCTCGCCAACCCTTTTTCTTTTTTAATGGGCTAGCAAGGGTTAGGCAAACTTATAAAATATACAAAATAATGAAGATATTGCTGTAGAGGGCCATGCTCCTATACCATAAAATACCATAAAAGTGAAGTGGGTTCTTAAGTACAAGTACATACAAGTTGAAGTAAGTGGAGATCGCACCACCTGATACCAACATAATTTTAAACCTTAGGATAGGAGATCGCACCACCTGATACCAACATAATTCTAAACCTTAGGATACCGGAAAAGGGGGGGCTTCGGTACTTGCTTGGGCGGTGCAATTAATCCTTTTGTTCACCTAAACGAATAGAAATATATCATGAATATTGACCTTGCTGGTTTCAATTTCAACATTTTACCTGTCTTTGTTTTTCAATTAGCAGCCACCAGGGGGAGGGGAGCGGCAAGGGCCTTCGCCTCTGTTTAGATTTAAAAAAAAAAAGTTTAATATACGTATAATTTAAAAATATTTATTTTGACCCTTATTAAAATTTTGAAACTATAGTTTGGCCCGTGACAAAAGATTCAAGGGTCCGCCCTTGGTAGCCGCAGCTATTCACTGGGACGGGAAAGAAATGGGTTGTGTATGGTACGAGAGTTTTGATGTTTTAATTTAAACTGTATTGGAAATATCATGATAGATGACCTCATGGGCGGGGGCACAACTAGCTGGAAAAAATCTATTCGGCCATCAATGTAAATGTATTTCGATCCATTTAGTCAAATCTGGTGAAGAAATTAAGGCGAAATTACTAATAGGATTTTACCAAACAGAAACTAAAACAAGTTTTGGATTCAAAGCTGGTGTAGTTTTGATTTGCAGCTTTGCAGCCAATTGCAAGTGTGAGATGTGAAAAACACATGAAGTTTTGAGTAATTGTAGCAGCCCACTTAGGTAAGAGACAAAAACTGGACCTTTTATTTTTGTGTTAAAAGATATTGTAAACAAAATATGAACATCCTAACATTAAAAAGTTATTTTTGTAAAAAAGCATTGATTTTTATACTATCAAATTTTTTATGTTATAAGAGCCGTTATTTTTTTAATATTAAAAATTATTATTCGAGTCCAAAAATGGCTTACTTAATACGTGTCTCTCATCAAATCACTTTTAAGTTCATATTCATGAGGTTAGATTGTAAAAAAGAAAAAAAAACATTTTAATAATTTATTTTGCATTTGTCTCCTATCTAAGTGGTCTGGCATTTACCAATTTCTCAGCATAATATAATTCCTTTTTATTTTCAAATAGAAATTTACATATATGTGCAGCACTCCGTTTAAATTTCCGGTTCCACCACTGGCTTGTAATTGCCGGGTAAGTGGGTCGCCAGCATTGCCAGCAGATCCACTCCGTGTTGAGTTGGCATCAGAATCACATGCAATGAAAATATACAAAACATGTGTAATTGCACTCTTTTAAGATATTCAACCTTTATCAAAAGTCCAAAGACGCGGCATAAAAGGTTCTCATTCTTGCCTCGATGGTCAGGTCAGCTCATTTGGATGCGTTGATAAGGTTTTACAGCCAACGAACTTCAGAAATCTCAAGTCATTCAAATGTTCCGTTCATACAAACTAGTCATTAGTCAAAGTAGGACCTTCTTTCTCTCTCTCTCTCTCTCTCTTCATGTGTATGTTGGTAGTTTTTAGAAAACCATTAAAATACTTTTTACGAATTAATTATTAAGTAAGTTGTTTTCTTACTTAACTAATGTTTTTTTTAATAATTAAAAAAATTGTTGGTTCTTGTAACATCAAAATTCTGATAGCCGAAAGATCAATTATTTTAACAAAAATGACCCGAGCTAAAGCATGGTTTATGTTAAATTGTTTTTTATAAACACATTAGAAGGCTCACATTTTATTTGAAACACTTTTTAATACGAATTTAAGAGGTTTGGTTTTACTCCTTGCCCAAATGATGTGGTATCTACCAATCACTTTATATATATATATATATATATATATATATATATATATATATATATATATATATATATATATATATATATATATATATATATATATATATATATATATATATATATTGCCTGGTGGTATCCATTAGACTGCTATGCACATGCCCCGATCCATTGATCGGAACATGTGTGTGAAAAAGGCGGGGCGGTGTGTGTGTGTGTGTTAAGAGATCTGGCTTTCATTTAGGTCCGAGATGAAAGGCAGATCTCTTAAACTTTGTTAAAATATAATTCAAAAACAAAGACAATTGTGTTTGTGCCAGGCACTCACGATGAGATCAAGTCCTTTTGTGGCTGTTTGGGAACAGTAACAGTGTGTTACTGTTCCAAGCATCTACCCCTAAAAACTGAGGCACATTCATGAAACTTTTTAAAATGTTCAATGAATCTCAACCAATTTTTGAGTTAGATGCATGAAAAGTTATTGTTCCGAAACAGCTTTAGAATCTCAAGTATTGAAGGTGGTCATCATTCTTCTTCTGAAATGGGGATTCTTCTTCTGTCAGACCAAGGATTAAAGGCATATGATTCTTGCTCTGCTCCTGGTCCGGTTCAGTTCATGCACCTGACAGAATGGCATAAATGCTTGTGGGTAGCCTGGGAAATTATCAATGGTGGATTACACGGAAGTGACTCCTTCAACCTCTTTTCCTCTGATCAGTGAATCTTCAGGGGAACAGGAGGATTAATCCCATTGCCCGTGCCGCCTAGAAAAAAAGAAACAAAAACTAAACCTGAAGATTCAATTTCATCTTGATACTGGTTTTACTCATTTTCATGAAATGTGCGTCTGTGTGAACAATATGTGAACCGCCAGCTTCATCCTTGATGAGAGAGTTTGAACAAGGCCAGCACTCCTTCAGCTTGTTTATGAGTTTCATCTGCATTCCTCAGCAAAATTTTGTATACCAAAATAACAAAACTCGAACTCAAAATTCGTTTTTCTCCTACCCACTTGAACTGAGACTCACATTCAAATAAATAAGCAAGTTGGAACATCTGAAATTTGCATATTCATCGTTCTCGCAAAAAGGTAATCTCCTTCTGCTTATTTTTGCTTTAGTGGTGGTTTTTTCTAATACAGGAGCAAGCATCAGAAAAACATTTCTTTGGAAGGAACATGTGAAATCATATAAGAAACTTACCGCCGCAGGTGATGAGGAGGTGGTAAGAGGGAAATACGAAATGTTAATTTGAACACCTTGGATCACGTGTTTGCTTGTAAGGCTTGCCAGTCGAGGCTCACTCTCGGCATAACAAAGAAAAGCCACAGGAGCGCAAGTGTTGTGAATCCACCACGGACCACAAAAACCGTCTTTTTTTCCCCTAGTTTGAAGGACTAAAGAAATCTCGAACTAGACAGAGCATGAAGGACAAAAGAATCGTTTCATTAATATCAAGATTCGTCTTTGGTGGCCAACGAGGCAGACATACAGGTCTGCTTCAAAGAACTCGGCTATTACGGGGACACTCCATTTTAGTGTGTCCATCGTAACATCCAACCAACGTTATCTTTTAATAAGTTTAAATATATACTACACATTTTTGGTGCCTTGGAATATTAAAAGATTTAAGTTAAAAACTAAGAAATACTCATTCTTGTTTTACCAATGAAATTTTTAGTTCATGAGTCAAACCTGCATTACCATACTGTTGATAAGGATCCAAATGGAGTAAAAAAGGCAGAAACAACAGAGTTACAAACAGCATGTACAAAATATGAGCAGTTTTTTTCTTATTCCCAAACAATTATTCAACAGGGAGAAGGCAGCAGAATTCTTAAGCTGAAAAAGGAATGACACATCAAGCAAAAAAGATGAACTAGTTGTTTTGCCAGGTAAATGTCCAACGGGGAGAAAAAAACGGGCACGGCTAACCAGTAAGGGCAGCATTTAGGGCACTGTGAACATCTATGCCAATTTGTGCCTCTGCCTTCTCTAGCTCAGTCGATGCAGTATTCAGCTTTTGTTGAAAATCTGCCAAACCCTTCTGAACCAAACTTGAATCAATGTGGTCAATTGGCACTGCTTCTACTGCAACTATATCAGCAAAGGAGTTGGCATGGATGAATGCAAAACCACTACTAATGAAGTATTTCTTTACATCATTTCCCTCATGAACAGAAAGGACTCCAGGCTTGAGTTCTGCAATGGTTGACACATGCCCAGGCAGGACACCCATCTGCCCAGTTGTAGCTGGGATTATGACCATATCAACCTGCAAGCAACAAGGAAAATTTCTCACCAAATATACAAGGAGTAGTCAAGTCCTGACGGTCCAAACTCACCACCAACAAATCAACTATGACACCATGTGAAAAGCACAAAGAAAATTCTTCACTTAGAAGACAAGAAGCAATGGTCAAGTCCTGATGAAGAGGACCTTTTCTGAACCAAGATTTCCCACTAGTGATTCCACTATAGATCAGCTGCTGGTACAGAGAGAGGCACTAAATACTGCTCACTCTTGCAGACCATGAATGGAGGGGTGCCATTCATTGACATTTTCAGCACTACCATAGCAAAGCAGCAGGTGAGGAGCATCATAAGACAAATAAGAAAGTTGGAACTGATTGGAGTCAATTACTAGTGTTAATGGTTGCTCCCAGAACTTATGAAAGTTGATATCTGTATGAAGAAAAACCAGGACACTTTGGAGGTGATCAACTTCAAAGGCCGATGGTAGTTGTTTACAAAAGACAACATCTGAAAAATGCAAGGCAGAGTGGTGAGGACACTAAGAGTTGAAAGGTAAAATGCTGCCAAAACTTTCGTCCAACTCCAAACACTCCACTCCAAGTTCCTTCTCTCCAAAGCACTGTTAACAAAATCGCCCACTAGTGATTCCATGTCAGAGGAAGAGATCAGCTAATGGTACAGACAGAGGCACTAAATACTACTCGCTCTTGCAAAGCTTAAATGGAGGGTGTCCTTACATTTTCAGCACTATCATAGCACAGCAGCAGGTGAGGAGCATCATAAGAGGAATAAGAAAGTTGAAACTGATTGGAGTCAATTACGAGTGTTAATGGTTGCTCATTTGCTAGAATTTATGAACATTGTATATTGTCAACTCCATAGTAATGGATACAAATACAAGATATCTATATGAAGAAAAACCAGGACACTTTGGAGGTGATCAACTTTAAAGGCCGATAGTAGTTGTTTACAAAAGACAACATCTGAAAAATGCAAGGTAGAGTGGTGAAGACACTAAGAGTTGAAAGGTAAACGCTGCCAAATTTTCATCCAAACTCCAAAGACTCCACTCCAAGTTCCTTCTCTCCAAAGCACTGTTAACTACTGTCACTAAAAACGCGTCTTATTGGAAAAAGACGCGTATCATACGCCAAAACAGTCAACCGCATAATACTTGTACAAAACGCATCTTTTTTAAAAAACACCAGAAAATAAAAAAACATCAAAAAAAGGCATACTATAAGTGTATTATACGCATTTTTTTTGCGTTTTTTCATATTTTTATGATCTTTTATTTTTTATAATTTTCAGGATTTATTAAATGTTTTAAATTTTTAAAAAATTTGCCGAGATTTTCCCATTTTATTCTCAAGATATACAACTTTTCCATATTATACCCGAGAAATTCTTCGCCGTATAATACCCGTACACGTTTTTTGTGACAATGCTGTTAACAAATTTGATCAAAAGTATAGCTAACACTGTATTATCATAGCAAGTAAATTATTTGAGTTTATTTAGAAGCAGTGCAGTAAAATGACTAACAAAGTAATCCACTACACGGTGAGATCTCAAGAAGAAAAGTGAGTTTTCTGGTATAGTACATTTGCTTGGACTCACGATGGAAGAGAACTACTTGTAAATGCAAGCATTGTCACTATTATAGCACTGCAAAACAACCAAGATATAACAGGAGAGGAGAAGAATCAGGTAGGATTTGCTTAAATCTCTTCAACTGAAGGGCATATGAGAAGAATTTGTGGAGAACCACAATTTCCACACCAATATAATGCCAACAGAAATCAAACTAGAAGGGCAAAGTCGTTGAAGAAAGAAAACCAGCTACCATTCTTAATTTCAAATGAATGTGTGGACACAATTTCAGAAGCACATAAAGATGCAGTCAAAACCTTGTAGTTCTTAATTGTCTTCATCGATACAGTCCATGCAAAAATTCTGTAAATGTTGTTTGTAAGTGTTCAGGTATAAATGTTTGCATTTTTCTATTTTGTGTCTAGATGGTTATCTATTTTTCATTATCATTCATTTGGACAAATGGAATATAACCCTGAAACCAGTGTTGTACGTATCGTTTACAAAATACGATATGATACACCCCCTGTATCGTAAATAGGGGTTTATCGTGCTATGATACGGTGTGATACGCCCCGTATCATACAATACAAGCTGATTTCAAAAAGGGAGGCTCAAATCCCCCTTTTTCGAGTTTTCTTTATAAAAACCCGCCCTTTCTTTATTTCTAACCTAGAGATTGTGCGCCGTGGAGGGATATCATCGATTTCCATCGTTAAATCATCGATTTTCAAAGTGAAATCATCGACTAAACCATGGATTTGTGCGTGGGTGGCTGATTCCCATTGGGAGGAAAGAGGTTTTTTTAATCGTGAAGATGAAGATGAAGAAGATGGAGATGAGGATGAGAATGAATATGATGAAGATTATGAATGAGAGTCGAGAGTGCTTTCATTTTATATGTATCGACATTGAACATTTTCACAATTTCATTATCATCTTATGATGTAATACATTACATCTAAAACTTGTTTTTTGATGTGGTATCTCATAGACTTATGGACCTTATGACTTATGAATCTATGGTAAGGAAATTATGATATACGTAATTGTTGACTGTAGTGCTTTCTAGATTGATATTGTTATGAATTTTGATGTTTACGAATAATGAACCGTAACTTTATAGCAATAATAAGTCTATCATTCTGTAAAACATGTTTTTCTATGAAAAACATATTACTCTTGATTCTTACTGGTTTTTATGAATTTTCGAATTTTTTTCCTATTTTTTCTTATTTATTAAAAAAATGATACGGTTACGATACATTACGATATTTTACAATACGACGTCTCTTAAAGCCAGAACGATACGGCTTACGATACGGTTTTTACAACATTGCCTGAAACAGCACCCTGCAAACTTTTCTGTTATCACAAAAATAGAATTTATCATTTATGTTCGTATCCATTTTCCGATCTCTTCCCAGACAAGTCCATCAGGTGCTTCCCTAAATGATTACCCTTCATGCTGCTATCCATCAAATTAGGAAATTAGAAGCACATATATCTTTCTGGACATGCAAAATAGAGATAATGCTCTCATCTCCCAAATATTGCAATCCATGAGCATGACATTCTTATCCTTGCACCTTTAATCCTACTTGTCCAAAAGTAAGCCACAAGGCTGCCACATTCCAAGTTGGGCTTTCACATTTCACATGATCAGATGATGCTGCAACATCAACATGAATACACTTCAATATAAACTGCAATAGCTATATGATTATTTGATCCCCTACAACCAGTGTTCTGAATTTCCATCTTTAGTTAATCTATCTCTCATCACAACTACCATCACAACCAGATACTACCAAATTAATTCTTAAAAATGCAGGATAATGCCACTGGAAACCTCTGAAAATGAAGTAGGACTAACAGTAGGAGATACCAATGAAAATAAAGAGCAGAACTCTGGCACTCATTGAATCATCTATATACAATAATCTTATGCACAATGTGTTAACAGTTGCTGGTTTTATAAAATGTCCAGTCGTCCACAAACAGATTAGTAGATGATCTAAAATTGGAAATGACAGAAATACACCTCATATATATGAAAAACTAAAATGAGCATTCCATGACAAAGCAATTAACATAATGCACCAAAAATAAAGTGTCAGACTTCAATTCATAAATTCACAACACAAAAATAAAAATAATAGTAAAAAAATAGAGAGCCAAAAAATAAGCACCTAATATAAGATGCAAATACCAATGGAACTAGGAATGAAATAACAGCCACCAACAAATGCACTTGATAAAGCAAAGAGCAGCAAACTATTACGGTAAAAATATAGGTCACCACTTAGAAAAATATTAGCATGACTAACCAAAATCCCAACCATGCATGGCAAAAAGCTTTGACCAGCCACATAGACGTGGAAGCAGGTGCAGAGAACATGCATATACATAACATTAGCATAGTGTCTGCATCGTTACAAATTGAATAAGAAAGATTGTGATCATATATTATGGTGTAAAAACTTTTGTTCTCTACTTGCTAAATACACATAATTCGATCAAAATAAAATCTAGAAACAACAGTGCTGTGTCCTGCAAGACAAATAAAGAAATTAGCATATGGAACACCTATTATACCTAGCACATGCTGCATTCTATACATCTTATACCAAAAGCTAACCAAACACAGAAATGATACATATCGAAGGAATAATTATAAAAATATTCTTTATGAGAATAAGCTAGTAAAGAAGAAAATATTGCAAACATTGTAGGGAAAAAAGGATGTTAAAAATGTTTGAAATGGTTCTTGACAACGTAATTGGTTAAAAACGCATCCCAGAGAATACAAAGCTTATGTTGCCAAGCACCAAGTTCTAAGAAAAAATAAAGGCAAATAGAAGAGGGCCTTTAAGTGTAAATGCTGTCTGTAACTTGAAAACAAACATGCTCAAGAATAGGCATAAACAATGGTGTTTCACGACCGATTTAGTACTTTCAAGTTTCAACTGTTCATAACTTCAGAAAAACACTACTAGCAATGGAACTGTCAACCTGAACTTTTGAAGGACTGTTAAGAAAGCAACGAGAAACGAAAAGAAGAGAAAAAAGGACCTAATATGCACAATGGATGACAAAATAGGAGCAGTGGAGTAATGGCACCAAATTTAGAATTAGGAACCCATAAAACTAGCGCGTAACTGATAAAAAATGCGACAAAGAAGAGAGCAACTGGGTCAAAAGAGAGGCGTTCTCATCTCTACTATGATGAGTAACTATGGACGAGAGAATGCGTAAATAAGTTCGCAGTAAAACCAACGAAAATGTCAAAAAGGGACACTATAAGCACTAGTGCCTTTACTACATAAAAGTTCTCATATTTGACAAAGTAGATGACTAACAACCTAACCAAAAGCAGAATTATCCTCAAATTGTCTTTTCCATTTCACGAGATAACAGTTACTAGCATCGTCTAAAACCAGCATTTTTTTAGGGTTAGGTCAGTCCAAATAACCTCTACGTGCGGACAATCTACACTAATGAACATTCGAGTACCTGCCCGTACAGTACAATCGGATGGAGTGACTAAGGGCATACAACAGCACGCCCCTTATGGAAAATAACAAGAAGCAGAACTCTTGGCATGCCATGAACACTCCGACATTTCAATTATCTATACTACCCATATCGTTCTAAACGCTTTAGTAGAACCAAAGATACGACAACATCAGATTCAACCACATTTCACTAGTCAAAATCCCCAATCTATGAATCTAACCACCATCATACACGAAACTAAGAGTGAGCAATTTGTGAAGAACCATATTCGAAACCAACAAGCATCCATCTCTCACTAGCTGACAAGGGTCGACCAGCAGAAAGTAATCATAGGAAACAGAAAAGGCGCTCTCGTTATTCTTACCTCTTTAGCCGACAGCTCCGACAGGTAAGGAAGCACGAAATTGACGGTAAGCTTGGAAGGGATGGAGGAAGGGACGGGTGGTCGTGGAGTCATGAAGGAGAGCGGAGTCTTTGGTGGGTCGATGTTGGGGACAACCTTCTTCCACCCTTCGATGAAGGTGGAATTTTCCGTTGGAGTGGCCGGCACATCCGCCGCCGCCGACGAGATGAAGCGAGATCGATTCGCAGAGAGGAGGGATCCTCCCCTCTTCAAGAGCCGAAGGCAGGACGACGATTGACGGATCATAGCGACAGAGATCGACGAAAATCGAACGGGGGCTCTCTCTCCCTCTCTCCCTCTGCGTGAACGAATGAGGAGAAGGCAGTGAAGAGGGAGACGGCCAGCATAGGCGAACAATGAAAAACGATGTCCACGGGTCTGGGACTGAAACCGGGTCCAAACATCAGGTGCTTGGAACTAGATCTCGAGTCTGGATCACGTTGGACCCGAAAATAGCATCTCGGATCTGCTCAAACACGAACTTTCGGTTCGCCGCGTAAGGCAGGGCTTGATGATAGTCATAGACGAATTTGGATTTGGATCTAGGAATCGATCAATTTTATCCGATCCAGTAACGTGCGCCTTGAAATCTGCACTGCTCTCAAACCGACCCGCTACTTAACCGAGGTGGACTAGCTTTGCCTATATATGCAGTTCTACTTCTCATTGGAGGCAAGGAAAAAGCTATAAGCTTCACTATAGTCTTACCTTGATAAAATGGAAATCATTAATCGGAATATGATTATCACTAGATTCAATATAGGCTTTTCTATTTTGACTTAAAAGCCGTGATCTAATAAGATAAAGAGTTTCATGAAATTCGCCAACTCCTTGCTAATATGAAGCACATTTATACGATTCATGCCTTGAAACAAGTAACATTTCTAGTCAGCTTTGCCTACGAAGAAGGAAGTTACAAATAATGCAATAATAAATCTCATGAAAAAGGAACTGGATTTTCAGGTTTCGCTTCCTCCCTGAGATCCAACAATTCTAAGATGCTGAGATGGGTGGAAACCAGAAGTGCAGATCAACTAGATTATAAGCAACTATAATATCCAAAACATTTCAGCTACTACAGGGAATTAGCTATATGTGCGATGACAATATGATAAGACAACTATTTAACTAAGTTTATCTTAAAAAACTGCTTTACGAAACCCATAGAAATTGATTTTGAGAAATAGCTACGATACATAGTGCACGATTTCAATGTCGGACTGATGGGCCGATGAAAGTTTGGTCGTTAGTTCGAATCTTGTGTGTGCTATTCTTCTGAACTCCTAATGGTGCATATGTGATACTTTAGTTGACGGGTGTCCGGCTCCCCATATGGACCCCAAAGATAGGGGAAAAGGGGAAGGGGCTTTGGCTTCGTCGTGTAATCTTCCTCCCTCACACCATCATGAATTACTTTTCAGTCTCTTATTTGAGACTTTTTCTAATGACCACCATTTCAAGGACGATGTGTTTCTTCTTTCAACTACAATTCTCTTTCATCTATTTATCTTGTTACGGCAAAAACTTTCATTTAAGTTCAATGTTTTCACCATTAGTTTCATAAGCCCACATTATATCCTGAAATTTTTAAACGTGGCTTTTACATTCTTTGCCAAAACCGCCAAACAAGGGGTTGTAGCGCACTGGCGCGGGGGAAGTGTTCCGTCCGCTAAGACCTTGAGTCAAGTGTCTTGGGCGTCACCTGCCCACTCCAGACGCGCTTCAGTCCCTGGCCCATCAAAGGGCCCGAAGCAAGCTCGAAACCCAGGGAGGAGGGTGACGAGGGGGGGCCAGTGGTCTCTCTAGGGCGGTGGAATGAACCACTCACCCTAAAAGAAAGAAAAAAAAAAATCCCTGGTTCAGTTTCTGCTTACTAGACTTATCACATGTTTTAGTTTCCATTGTAACTTTGCCATAGCAGCTCCGTCCATGACCCTATAACAGCTACGTCTATGGCTCCGTATGCTGGATTTAGATGTCGTTTGATGCGGGTAACAGGCAAGCGGATGTCCGGCCGCGTCCATTCTACCGCACAAACCGGAGAGTGAGTTCCACACGACAAGATGCTGAGGGCCACTGTCCGCCAGGAAAGGATCGCCGTGTCCCGTGTGACTGGAACACATCCGTTCCTCGCATCAAACACCCTTTCAAGGTCTTTGAGGTGGGAGGAGATCGCAACTTCCGTAGGGAGAGGTTCGTATGAGTTAATAGGGGTGGGACTCACCTTAAATTGCTTATCAAATGTAAAAATATTTCCACTCATCCTTAACAACTTGTAAATTCTTCTTGTAGAATCCGCCAGATATCCCATTTCTGTGAGTATCAGAACCACATAATAAGCAAAGTTCATCTGGATCTGAATCCTTCTCCGAGGTTAGGTAGTATCAGATTAAATTGAATCTGATAAAAGTTACATCCGGTCTAAATTCTCACGTTTCAAAGTATTGGTGGATATTGATCTTCAAGACATAACAAATTCAAGACAGATTAGAAATTCCAGATGTTGTATTTGGGTCAGGTTTGGGCTTTAAAAAATCCATCCAATTTTGAAAACCACTTATTCACATTCAGATCACGTTTAGTTTTGCGTCTGGGGTGGAGCCAATTTTTCATCGTATCGTATCATGTCCAGCTAAATTAAGATCCAGCATTCGCATGCAAACGCGTCAAGATTCTAACCAGATTGAAAAATCTTGAGTAAAGGTTTTGAAGAGAAATCGCATACGAAGTGCTGATGTTATTTTCTCTACTGCACTCGACTAAATCGATTTTTAATAAACTGGCACGTTTCGGGTTTTTCTTCTCCACAAAAGTGGAACTCGAGGATATGTTTTTGTGGTTCTTTGCTCCATAGATTTGTGTTTTATATCAAAATCGAATTGCCATCTTAAAGGCTGGGCAAGACACAAATTTCTTCTCATTCTTTAGAAAGAAGGAGAAAACGAGATTCGTTAACCAATTAGTTAGTTCCTTACGTAGTTGCACCCTTTTCCAGTTTCTTTCCACCTCATTTAATGAAGAACAGAGCACGGTTCTTCTAGTATCTCAAGTCCAAACTCCAGACCCCCTAATCAGGTGAATGGCGGCTACATGCATGATGAACAAGTCAGAAAGGCAGAATCCATCGTCGGCGCTGATCCCTTTAACCAGTCCTGACCCATTCCTCAATCTCCATAACCACCAGTTCCACTGCCATATGCCCATATCTATTGTGCTCACAAAAACTTAAATGCTATAGAGAAGAGACCCTTCAAAGAGAGAGAAAGCCTTTCATAGCTGAACTCGCGCATCAGGAGGACATTGGGACCATGAGATCTCAAATGTTTCCATTAACTTAACAATACTTGAAGAAACGATACAACAAAATTACCTTTACAGGCGAAGATTTATCTTTACTGAAGGTTGTGAGCCATCACCTTTGCTTAGGGAGCTCCCGGCGCTGAATGTTCCTCCATTTGTCCTTCAGGTCTATAGGTGTTCGTGTTTTATGATATACATGACGACCATATTCCAAGATCCTAGTCCATGGATAGCCATCTCCTGCTACTGCAGAAAATTTCCTCACTCCTTCCTGCATCAGTAAAGCATAAATCCATGCATCAACTAAATGGGAAGTGCAGACCCATAATCATTAACAGCAAAATCAGAAGGCAGAGAACAAAAGAGGGGACTGTCCACAACCTAAACAATGTGAACCACCAGGCACCTAGCTAACTCAAAAACACACGTGGATTGCTGTAAGCCCAATACAGAAAAGTATGAAATGCCAAACATAGTAAAAGTACAAGAAGATAAACCTGAGTTACCCGATGTGATAAGCCTAAGAAAAGATTTAAGTAATTTATGTAGCAGCATACCTTCAAAGCGTCTTCCTCTTCTTTGGTCCATGGGAGTTTCTTTCGCCTCAAATAAGGAAACATGCTGTTTGCACTGCAAGAGAAAATCCAGAAAAAATACATATATAAGCAGAGTTTTCCAAGACCCACTATTTTGTACAAGAATTTTTTTTTTTATATAGGCCATAGTACAAGTTTTAACATGCTAAGATGACACGCATATATAGAGAATGTCATCTGAACTTACTAGCGCTTAGCTGGTCTTCTACGAGATACCCTGAGTGTACTGGAGGGGGATTCACTGGCTTTCTCATGGCTTTGAACAGTATTTTCTTCCGTCTTGTCTACATCATCAAGAGACCCAGCAGTCTGTTCTGGACATTTAGTTTCTTTTTTGCCATTAAGTGCAAATTGATCATTGTCACCATTTTCTGTCCCTTCACAGAATGATCTTCCATCACTACAGCGGACAACTTTAGGAAGCAGGCAATCTGCTCGCTGTTGCTTAATTTCACCATCCTCATCAGAGCAACCAACGTGATTTGCTACTGCCTCTTGGGCAGAATGTGCTTTCACCCTGTGCGTAGGTCCCTCTTCTGGTTGCCTATCTGTCAGGTCTGCCCTCATGAAAGATAATAATGCTTTTCGGGTTAGTGAAACTTTCTCCTTTGCTTCTCTGTATGCAGCTGCAGCAAGCCTGTATAAGCAGTATGGGCAGTAGAATTTGCCACTGTTGTCAAAACTTGCACATGAACCCAAGCATGAGTCATGCACCAAAATTGGACATCCTATACTATCACAAGAAAGCAAGTTTCCACCTTCATTGCACTTGATGCAAAATCCTTGTTCACTCCCAACAGTAAGAGAGGCATAATCAACGGGACCTCCAAAACTTGGTAACGTGCTTGTCCCAGCATGCGAGCCTTCATTTTGGCCAACACGTTGGCTCAGAACAGGGATGGCATCAGAAAACGCACCGCTGCTTCTTGATGTTTCTGGTATTATGCCATTACCATGAGAAACCTCATGAGCAGATACATCATTGGTGGAGGCATCGTCAACAGATTTTTGGCTTTGAGGGGCAAGAGCTTTGCGCTTCTCTTTATGGGACAACTGGTCCTCTTTATGCATCACTGGAGTAGTGTCCGATTCAAAGAAATGGGCCTTCCTAGTTCTGGCTTTATCACCATGGCATATGTCCTGTTGATTGGACTGTACTCTAGTTTGTGGTACATCAAGCTCTGCACAAGAAACTGGTGCATCATTATTCTCCTTTAGGAGCTGGATATCATGGACGTCAAAGGTTTGACACCTTTCAGAAGGCCCAAGTTCCTCCGTTTCTGAAGAAACATCATGCCTGGCATCAGGAATTGATCCAGCAGCAAACTCCTTCAAGAGCTGAACACATGTCCTTTTACACCTTTTTGAGGGTCTAGGTCCATCAGTGCTTGTGGGATCTCCCCGATTGCTCACTTGGCTTTCATTTTCTCTGTCCGAAACAACTTCCAAAATCTGAGAAAGCAGATGCTGAAGTTAGAAAAAAAAAATCCAGAATCCACAGGTGGTTAAAAAAGTTTTTCATGTGAGCAAAGATATGAGAGAGAGAGAGAGTGTGTGTGAGTGCATTATCTTTCAGCTACCAGCCTCAAAAATCAGAAATAGGCTAGCTAATAATGTCACACTACCTTCTCCAGAGGAGGTTTACCAAGGTAAGTTCTTCTTTGCTGTACATCATGTCTGAGCAGCTCCAACTGCTTTTGGCTATTAGCTGTAGAATGTACCTGAATTTTTTTAGAAAATTACCTCTTAACCATAAGTGAAACAAGAAAAATGCCAATTAAACCACAAAATTGAACCTTGCATTTCTAGGTAATATATCTAGTGCAAATGAATAGTGTCCAAAAGCCTAAGCCTCTCAATAAAGCTTCAAGTTTGTTAGATTCCCATGATCATTCTCAAAAACTTTAACTGTTCAACAAGTTTATAGAAGCCCACAGTAGACCTGTGAATCAGACAAGCACTCCATATAAGTAGTACCTGAACAACCATTTTCCATCCAGCGAACAATGGCATAGTGATCACCACATGAATTGAATACAGGAAAAAACTTCAAAAAAGGTCCTGGCATAAAATCCCGCTTCGATACATATGTACTTCTAGTCTCATAAATTTTGACGCTGACCAGATTGAGCTTGCATGAGAATCCTAAAGAGTAGAAAAATTTGGAAAAGAGGATATGAATCAAGTACAAAATAAGAGCTTTATGGAGAGAGGTAGGGGTGCAGAAACAAACAGGAGGTTTGTATGAAAATCAAGATCTGGTGATATAACTCATGCATTTTAGATGTTCAATTTATGTTGGCTATATGTCTGTCTTTGTCATTATTGGCTACAATCCAAACTAAGGTAGTGCAAGGAAGCAAACAAGTAAAAAATATAGAAAGCGGAAAGCAAAAAACAAGGAATCTTAAAAATTCTTCAGAAGCAAGAACTATGATAACATAGAACTAAACTATAACTCACAAAACAACTGCTAGAAGAGTGATAAAAAGAGAACTGGATGAGAAATGAACAGGGAAAAATTATTAAAATGATACAATGATCATATAAATACATGAAAATTGGATATCTTATTATCTTAGAATTGAATTAGAACTATGATGCCTAGGTCAAGTTTCCAGTGTCTACGAAGTATCTCTTAGAAGATATTCACATGTGTTTGCCACGCCCCTATTAACTTGGTTGTCAAAAGAAGGCAAAAAGCAAATTACATAAGGAATCATTTTATTCAAAATGAATGACAAAAATAAAAGTGCCTTGATCTAGTTTTCAGATAAACATTGCCGGCATCCAACAATCAGAATTTTTGTGAAATTTCCAAAATATCATATCCAGTTTTAAAACATGGTAAGTCAACCAAATTTACTCGGGTGACTTGGTGGGGCAGTCCTCAACCTGGTCTAAAGAAATGAAAAAAACCAAAAATTGACATCATCTGGCCGAGTCATGGAACAACCAGGCCAAGTCATCCTAGTTTGGGTCAAGCAAGCCGAGTAACAGGTTGCTTTAGTTGAGTTGAGTCACTTATGTAAATGACATCAATGTGCACATTCACAAATATGTGAATGATGTGAAAAAATGTGCATAATGTAAATATACATATATGCTGTCAAATTTGTATGGTATTACACAGAAGATACATATGAATTATGAATATACTAATAATGTAATTGTAGCCAATTTACTATTGAAGTTTTTGCATTTTATAGATATTTCATTGCACATAAACCCATTAAGTCATAACTCACTGAGCAAAGTCCCTTTCAGATGGATTTAAAACCATGTCGTGACCCCGGATAAACCAGAACTGCATACCAAAAGAGAAAAGGCAAAGAATTATCCATTAAAAGTGAGTTTCCTAGCCCTTTTTTTTTGTAGCATCACCTTTGTTGCAATATATTTTGGTGATACAGCAGATTTATAAGCACTAACACCTCCTAAACAGCCTAGTCAGAGTCTAGAAGGGAAAAGTCATAAGTCAAGGCCCAAAGGCATTTGAAAGTTAAGCTTAACTGAAAATTCTAAGGCATTAAATAACTTCAAATGTTCTAGTAACCAGTGTTATCCATATCCTACGATACGGAGATATATCTTACGATATGTATCATATAGGTTGGCAAGACCTATATAATACAGGCAGGATACAGAGAATGCATGTGTACCTTACCTATATCAAGTGTATCTTGCGATACAGCCGATATAGGCTGTATCTTGCGATATGGCTCTATTTCTCAGATTGTGGTCTGATGCCCACATTTTTTGTTGAGATTTTTTCAAGACATTCCTCACGTTTCATTTTCAATGCTTCTAAGAGTTGTGAGAGGGTGAGTTTTCGCCATTTGAAAAAGAAATTGCCAAAAAAATCACTGTCTTAAGGGAGAAATCACCAGCTTGAAGGGATGAGGATGAAGATGAAGAAGATAGTGATTACTCTGTCGATCAATAAAAATCATGATGTTATTTAATCATAAACATTATTTCAGTTCTCATTTGACAGTCAACAACTATGGATTATACGTTTTGATGTGATGTAAAATACTTTAAAGTTTAAAGCTTAGACTTTATTTTATTAATGTGTCGTTACTTATGAATGATTAATCATGAATGTTCATTATGTGTCTAATGAGTTTTTTTATATATAACATATTTTTCTTTATTTTTCAAGGCTTTTCTGAATTTTTCTCTCTTTTCCTGAATTTTTCGGATTTTCTATGAATTAGAAAACAAAACTTACGATATGTTTTCTATATGCTTACGATACGTTACAATAAGGTCGGTCCAACCAATACGCGTTACGATGCGCTGTTTTACAACATTGCTTGTAACAATTAACGTTAACTTCTAACCTCTAAATCATTTGAAAATACTATCCACACAATGAATGCTAAAAAAATAAATTATGAAAGGAGATTACATGCAAATAAGATAGGCAAAATAGTTTGGCAGATGATAATACAACATTCAGCACGCAAAAGGTTTATGGAGTAGGAGAGTTTCACATGCTACAGTTTCTTCACACAACCAGCAGATATCCAAAACAAACCCAGAGATGTTTGAATTTGATTGACAAGACACTCTTTCACCTTTAGCAGAGATGAACTGGTACTTAACTTAAGAACAAACGAGATGCCAACTTCACCATTCAACCTATTGCAAATCAAAAGCACACATTTTGAACAAGCAGCCTATAGAGTGAAACTGCATAAGGTCTTAAATTCAAGATAAGTCTAGGGCGCTGAGGTGTGTAGCAGAAAAACCGAAAGACAATCAGAAGAATGGAGTTTGTTACACGATAATAGTCACAATTATATATTAATAGCTCAAATAATGGCAAGTAAACAAATACTTTCCTTCACTTAACAAATATGTAGAGAAAAACTGGTCCACGCGACCATGACATCATTACCTTTTCACCCCACAGAAACCATAATTAGAAAAGGATGAAAACATGAACCATTCTAAGCAAGCAAGATTATGCTGGACACTTAAACCACTACAACAATCAAACATTCCGAATACCCACATGGAAGAAAAAGAAAGAATGGAAGCACTGGATTTTAGTTTTACCGCTTTGGATAATCGAAGAAAAGCATCTTCACATCGTTCAGAGGGGCCAATTCTGTCCAAATATGAAATCGGACTCACAGAATGGTCACAACCCAAATTTGACGATCTTGAATCCAATATTTCCTCCAAGCATCTCAAAGAAATCCGTTCTCTGGCATTGTCAAACAATTTGCCACCGAATCCCCGAATCCTAGAAACCAAAGCTGCAACCATAATTCAATTCAATTTTCGTGCAAGACGTTTACATTTCAAGATAGGAGCCTTGAATTAGAACAAATAAAGAAGGAAATAAAGAAGGCAAGTCGCACAAAATCCTACTCAACAAGTAAAGATTTGAACGCACGAAAAACGCAGATAGAACTGGAAAAAACAAGCGAAAGAAGCAAAGAAATAAATAAAAGGAGAAGAGGTTACAAACACGACTTGCCTTTAAGCAAGGAGACATCAACCTGCTTGCTATCAGCCAGGGTTTCGAGGATCCACGACCATGCAAGGGACACGCTTTCGTCCTGCCTGACAAAAAATCCACTCCCACTGTCTGTTCCTCCCTCCATGGAATTCGCATAACAGAAACCGAGTTTCCCCAACCAATTTCGTCCTCTTCCTCCTTCAGCTGCCTATTCTTTTTCTTCTTCTTCTTCTCGCCACATTCTGGTTAGGCCTCCCACTAGTAGCTCGAAATCCCTACTCCCCACTTTGTTAATTGCTGCAAGCCATAAAAGGGAGAAAGAAAATCATCCATTCTGTTCAAATAATCCAGAAATTTGGGATAGTAAACAACGAAAAGTAATTCAGAAGAATAAAAAAAAAAGTGAAAAAAGACGTTAACAGAACTGTAAGAAGAGCTAGCTCCGCTTGAGATTTCAAAACAGAGATGGAAAACCTTAAGAAATGGGCAAAACTTCGCGGTTTTCTCTCTGGGCCTCACATGCTCTGATGCTCGTAATGGAAAAAACCGACGAACGGAACAAATTCGAATAAGGAGAAGATATGTGAGAATTTAAATGTTGACAAGACATTACCTACCCAAGGGAACAGGAGAGGGGAGGGACCGAGTCGAACGGGAATGAGATTGCGAGGGAAAAGGGTCTTTCAGACTCACTAGAATCTGTCGTCCCAGAGAAGGAACCCATAACATGATGACAATAACGCCCCCGGCTCTTGTGACAAATTACTTGAAACAGACTTGTTCGAACCCACCGCTCCGTTTGTCTCGGGCGTGAACAGAGCGCCAATCCCTGCGTTTGATTTGCTAAGAGGAGCTGGGTCTGGTCGGACGGAAAATCAGTCGGACCCGCTCCACCGATCCGGAAACGCGTCCCCGACGGAGGGAAACGCGTTTCCGTCCCCTCGCCCTTTCCCGCCTTTCCCCTGCCCTCCCTCTCTCGGGAACCATCGACGGACGGCCGCCGCTCTCTTCAATAGTTCTTCTCCGGCACGAGTATGATCTGGAGTGAACAGTCCCGGCTACAAATGATCTCCTCAATTCGCTAACACCTTAACGGCAACACCGAAACGAAACTACGATTCTTCCTTCGCTGATAGCCCGAAATCCCAAAGAAAAAGATACCGATTTGAAAATGGAAAGGAACGATTCGAAATTGATCGATCGAAAGTTCTCCACTGCTTCTAACACGAGAACTGCTCCAGAATTGGACAATGAAAAAGAGGAAACCAGAAAAAAAGGGAAAGGAAGAAAATAGCAGAAGCGACCGGCCGACCGACCTCTGTAATCAACGCCAGAGCTGGGTTGACGACGACCTCGGCGGATCAATTCGAGAAAATCGGCGACACTCTTCCCCATCCCCATCGTCCCACCAACGCTGCTCATGTTGTTGAGAGAGAGAGAGAGACGTAGAGTGAAACGAAGACTTCCCTCCCTCGAGGACACGTAAAACCGGGTCGGGAACTGCCCGATATTTGAAATCCGGGCCTGGACCCGACCCGGCCCGGCCCCTTAATAATAAAATAATATTGTTTAATTATAAAATAATTTTTTTAAATATAAAATATATTTGTTAGTAATAAAGTATAAACATATTATTAAAATTAAAAAAATTACTTTTAATCCTTAACAAGCCGAATCGGGTCAGGCCGGAGCTGACCCGAGCCGGATAGGGCCCGGCCCGGACCCGTGGCCGGTCCTTCGGGGCTCAGACCACATCTAGTTCCTGTAAAGACAATCCAAGTGAATTGAAGGTTTTTTTTTTTTCATGACCAACTGGTTCAACGAGATGGAGATGAGGCGAACCGAATTAAAAATTTTAAATTTTTATTAGGGCTAAAATATCGTTTTTCAGAATGAAGTAACCATCTGTTGAGATATTCTTATAGATGAAATTGCATGTATTTGAAGATGTGGGAATGCTTATTAAGGCAAGACCATGCATACTTCATGTTGACTAATCTTTTGTAAGATTGTGAGGCCAATGTCCTGTAATTGGCTACTACCTTGTCAAATCCTTATTTGAGGTGAACAAGAAGAATATTTCATCCTACTAATCCCAAAAAGAGACCCGAAGCCTCCATCATTTTCGTCATCCTCGTAAGGTACTAGGCCTTCTTTCAGTGCATCGAGATGATGCCTTTGCTATATTTCAACTTTCATATCAATCCTCTCTTTTGCACGATAGGAAGTTGATGTCCTGATGAAGACTCTCTGCTTGCTAGCCTCTATCCCGTCCATTGCGCCAACCCTTTTGGGGATGATTGCATCCTTGTTTGGTTCGATTAAACACATACAAATGACATCACATGAGTCAGATGACCCTTGTTAGAGCACTACTTGAAAGCAAACCTAAGGTTTAGATGTGAGTAGGGGAAAATTGCAGCTTACAAATGAGACCCCCAAGTATGTACAACCTTTGGAAGATTTAAGAGAAGCGTGGTTACAGATGCTGCTTTAGCTAGCAGACCATATTCTGATGACACCTGAACTGTGTTAAGTGTGTATTGGACCAGGAAGAGATGTTCAAGGGCGCAGGATCTGGCTAGTTGTTGTTGCAGCCAGGTACTTTAGCACCATGATGTCATGCAGGCAGATGGAGGACATGGTGGTCAAGGCAGTGCAAACTGCAGAATCATGGTTCACCTGAGCTCAATCCATGAGGTCCAGCACTAGATCATGGACCAAACTTCTTAAAACAGTGACCTCCATTTCCAAAACCATTTCTTCTTTGTCCATCATAAATTTCCTCCAATCTTCAGTCACTTCCATTTCCTTCACACATAACTCTCTGCTCTCCTCTATCTGATTTTCCATAAAAAGCCATTCTTTTAGTCGTTCACTAGCAATTTTCACCAAATAGTCTTCATCCAGTTTATTTCCAATGCTTAATTCTTCCCTCAAGATGTCAATAACAAGTAGTTCAAAAGATCCCCATTGCCTCTTTGTTGAAGCATCCAAGAACTCATTCAGTATCTCCTTTATGCATTCCTCCACATCGTCTGTTTTTACATCATTTAGGTCATGCCCGTTGTTGCTGTCATGATAGTTGGCGAAACTTTCAGGATGTTCATCCAAAATCTCCAACTCTGATGATGCAAAGATTTTCTGTAGGTCAACTGGATCAAGCTGAATAAGAGTTTCAGGCCGGCCAATCTTCGGAAGCAGCTGCCGCTTGGTTCCTGATCAACAGACATTATCATTGGCTAAGACTGACGCACAGATACAAAAGAAATGCAACAGAAAAATAGCTCAATTCATGAATAGGCAAGATTCAGTGGTTAAGCAAACAAGCGGATACCTTAAGTCGTATCTATATCTGGACTATCATAGACAGCAATGCAATCACTAATACGAAGCCATTTGGATGAAGATCGTCAATTAACAAGGTATCAGGAATTTCGAGATCTATTTCTACAACAGGGTGGAGTCTTTAACAAAAATCAAAACCCTGACCAACATGACAGATCATGGGAAAGGTTTTCTCTGTATGTATGCATGCGTGTCTTGCATATAACGGGTTCTCTTTGTTTCTGGTCTAGAAATAAAGGATCTGACACTGCTCAAAATGGAAAGTAAAACTAAAGAAAAGAACACAAGTGCTTTAGTAAAGACGCAGTAACTAGAGCGACGAGAATCTAATTTGCATACCTCTCGTAAACCAAATAAAACTTAAGGCGGGCGAAGAGTGGGTTAAAAATTTAAAATTTCGGAACTTACTTCTTATATTTGCAAGGCCCTCCTCGAAAGGTGCTGCCGTGACATCATCTTCAAATGAGAAGTCAAGAACAGAAATTGGGCTAAACAGTTCTTTATCATGCCCCTCAGCGTTTCTGCGTCCAGTGAGTCCATCACCCCCATGGTCGAGCCGTTGGATATCAGCCTGCTGGTTCAAGTAACTACAGTGAGTGTCGATCTCAAGGCGAGGCATTTGGTAAGCAAAAACCATATGAGCAAAACAAAAGTCGCAAGTGAGCAGCAAAGTAAACTTTGCATTGTACATTGATTTAATTTCATTTGCTGCAGTCAACAAGTGGCATAATGAACGGAATCCGGCAGCTCAAAAATAATCTGTGGCATTTCCTTCACTCTTTTCAGAACGGTGGACCTATTGGCTAAAAAACTTAAAGATGCAAGACCAACAGAGACTTCTACCACAATACAATCAACTCACTGAGATTCCAGGCCTAGCGAGAGATGGTTGAGGTCACAGTCCATCAGAGCATTTTGTTCGTGAGATGTACTCGATGCTGGGACTGGTCGGAAGTCCACTTCACAGGGCTTGGTTGAGATGCACTAGTCAAGTGGACAACGACAGTACATCCAAAGGAAATGCAAAGACCGTGATCACGCCATGGCATGGCAGTACTCACCTTCCCTACCACTATAAAGCAAAGTGGTGGATCAAAAAGCAGATTGGGACCAATTCAGTGCTGATTTTTTTTGGGTTGTAGTGTGAGTGTTTCATAAATTTACCTAATTTTGGTGTCTAGTTTTAGTACTGCGACTGCCAAACATTCTGTTAGAACCAGCCGACGCGTCCTACTGTTTCCAGAAGAATTATGATTTAGGAAAAATAGCCTTTGCTGACCGAAACCGCAAGGCCAATGTAAACTGTGCTTTGTGCAAAATGGCTGGACGTGAGACACCACGGTCACGAGTCTATCTGCAGTACCCTTTTATTGTGGGTCAAAGGTGACATTCCCATGTTTTTCGGCATCGAGACGGTGAAAAATTTTTCACAAAAAATTTACAACTTAGATCCCTTGACTTTTAGATGATTTGCAAAAACATACTTATCTTTAAAAATTTTCCAACTAGAGGCTAAGCAAAACCCCCAACAAGTCAAAAGCATCTCTACCTGGAAACTTTTCAAATACGCAGTTTCCCCGAAGATTTTTATTCATTTTTTGTTTATGATAAACAGAGAGGTCTTATCGGAATTAGGAGCTTGACAGGGGAACAAAGTTTCTAAATGTTCCATGAAGAGAAAAGCTTAACAAATAAACCGCAAGCCATCACGTAGGCTGTGGTAACTGGTAAGTCTCGTCAAATGTACTCACGAAATGACTAACTATGCGCAAACTCAAAGACTGTCGGAAGACTACTTTTATCATATGTTATCAATGTCGCACCCTAATGAAAACGCATCGGTCAGTACGTATCTTACTAGCACTTACCAATATCATGTAAAGCTGATACAGGTCTTAATATTTAAATAGTTAGCTTAGAATATCTAAATTATTTTTAAATTCAAAAACTTATAAACAGGGAAAAGCGCCTATAGCGTTTTCCCAAACACTGCCTTTAATATATTCCATCCATTATTAAAAAATTAAAAACAATCAGTGGGCTTCACGAATGAGAATCTCCCTACTTTATCTAATATAATGTATAAAACTATATCTAATATAGTGAATAAAACTAAGTAGCGGACCAAGAAGAACACAAGCACACATCAGGTCGACAAACCGTAAAAATATCAAAGATAAGAAGAGAAAAAAAGAGGGAACGGAAAAAATTAAAACCCAACAAAAGCCCGGGAGTAGGAAAGCGAGGGAAGGGCCAAAGGGATCAAGATGATAAAAACTGTAGGAGAAAGCAGGAGGTGTGGGCCTGTGGGGAGAACCTAAAATGCCAAATCGGCAACGGAGACGGCGGAGAGCACGGGGACCCAGGTAATAAAAGATTAAAAAAGTAAACAGGAGAAGTAACCGCTCAAAACGGTGGAAAAACGCACCTCCTCTTCGTTGGCGCAGCAGATATCTGCTGTATCGAGGGAATCAGATCCTCCTTCCGACATTGCCAACCCTCCGGCGCTAGCACGCTCAAGTAGGCGAACTGGGGTGTCGGTTGTTGGTCTCTCACGGCATCCCTTCTGTAAAATTTCCTCCACCGCCTGTTCTTCTTCCTCCTTGCCGCGGTAATTTAGTAAAAGCATCTTGTCCTTCATCACGTCAGCCTCAGAGCACACCGAACTCCCGCTGGAAGACTGCAACGTCGATGCACAGTCGCTCTCCTGCCCGAACTCCGACCACGTATAGCTACTTGTCCGTGAAGACGAGAGAGAATCCGATGTTCCATCATGGGTCCGCACATGTGCTTCCTCTCGCAGTGGGGTTCGAAAGTTACTATACTCGCAGGGCGTTGTTTCTTCGTCGCCAAATGATGCCCACCGCACGATGTCTCGAACCCGGACCGGGGTTTCGGCCCGTCTTTTGTTGTAATGGCGTAGGCGAGAAATATTTCTCAGGAGAGCAGACAGCCTTCGCGAAAGGCTTCCATTTGGGACACGGGATTCCCTCGCGGAAGGCAGCCTATGTGGAAATGAGCCTAATTTGTTGACGTTATGCACCCGGCGGATGGTGGTACCATGTCCTTGTTGAGATGGAAGGTCGCTTGAGAAGGGCAGAAGCTTGACTAGGACCTCTGAAGCCCTACGTAATGCAGAACGGGTGGAGGAAGCATGTCGGGAGGGGACAATGCCGACGCCTTGGAGGGCTTTCTTCTTGCTCTTGGATTCCATTTCCAGAAGATACTTCACAGTGGTCCGACATTCTTTCGAAGTTGGATGGCTATTCTGCCTGTTCTTCGTGACGTGAATGGGGCTAGTGTCGTTCAAGAAATCCTTGAGCATCAGGTGTCTCTGTTTCTCCTCCGAATGTCCGCCTTTGGATTCCGGTATCCGCAGCCTCTCTGTAGCCATGTTCCTTCGGTTAATATGGCGAACTTCTTGAAAGCGACTCGAGCCAGTATTTGGCAATGCACAGATCGGTAGATGGTTCCGCCAGAAAGCGCTGCTTGTTAAGGGGCTCGGAGGTTGTTGGTACCAACTAGGGATGCGACCGATCAGAAAGAACAACCGTATAATTTGTGACGACCTTGGCGAGATAGAACCACGAGAAACAAAAGGGAAAGACAAGCATGGACAAGATGAAGAAGGTGAAGGTGTAAAACTCGCTGTTTTTTTCCAAATGCTGCTGCTCAAGACCCCTTCAATTTGAAATTAAAGAGAGAAGAAGCGGACAAAAGACAAAAGAATGGTTCTATTGGAAGACGAGGAACCGGGAAGCTTACCCGCCATATTTAACAGAGTAGGTCTGGGACCAGGGAGTAAAGAATACCAGTATAGCTCACAGGATCGAAGCGCAAGACCCACCAAAAACTGCTCCCGATTACTTTTTCTAGAATCAATGTCACGCAGAGAGAGAGAGAGAGATGAAGAAGAAGAGACGCGTTGCTTGTTCAGGGAGGTCCAAAATCAGCAGCATTTATGAAGAAAGGCCTGCGGAAGCAAGGCTGGTGCCGGACCTTGCCATAAACTCGTTACCCGGAGTCACTGACTTCGGCTGGTACTTCCTGCAAAGCTCCTGGAGACACTGAAGCACAAGACAGCATATCAGAGAGGCTGCTCGTACACAACATTTAAGGAAACGAGATAAGTGTATGAAGAAGAAAATAACAAGCAAGTTCCAACTAACAGCCAAAGTTGCGAAATATGGTCCCGTTTAAGGAAAAGACGGCAAATTTCTCAACAAGGACGATACAAAACCAGTACCAATATAGGAAAGAAGAGCTCAGAAGCACCAGAAGCCGTATGGCAAAGTTATAAACAAGTTCAGGAGGAGCATTTCGAGGAAAAGCACGGAAGTTTATAGCCAAAACGTAAGAAAATCGATGTTTTCAGAAGGGAGCAATAAATGGAAATTTGACAGCAGGCCAGGTGGGAAAGAATCATAAAATTGGATCATGATCTGCGCTCTTAGGCCGAAATATGCACTCGATGCTGTAAAAGACGGTTGAAAATAACATATTTTCGGGCAAAAACATTAAGATTTCCTATTGCTCTGCTTAAAAACCAGTACTACCCTGTTCATGCAACCAAAGGAACCAGGGCCCGTTGTCAGAAAGCGACGGCCCTATGCATTAGCTAAAATGCGTAAAAGGAGCCGATCTTCGGACGAAATCAACGGAAATCTAGTGTTTATAACAGAAACCGACTACTAAACCGACAGTAGAAGAATCGGAAGGAGATAGTCGGCAAGAGCCCTACACTCTACAGACGCCAAAGGAAATCGAAAATGTAGATGAAAACCTGCTTCGAACTCCTGAAAAACGGAAAGGAAGTAGCAAATCTTGATTCCGATTGCTTGAAATTAAGCCTTATCGGCCGGAATTTAATTTTCCGAAGGAGGAAAACAAGGCGATTCTCAATTATACGGCGGCAAATGCAGAATCCCAGCGAGATTCAACAGCGAGCAGGCAGAAGGCTTCCAGAAGAAGACTGAACACTGAAGCAAGAGGAGGGGCAGAAGCCCTGGGAGAGACCTTGAAAGAGAAATGGATCTTGACCTGACGAGAACACCTGTGGACGTGAAATTTATAGGCCGACCGAGAACACGCGCGCAGAATGGCGGAGATGGAGCGCGAATCGGGGTCCAGGACCACGGTGAAAAAAAAAAATCCACCCGAAGCAGCTCTACAGTAGTCGCAGTAAAAAGGTAAATAATCAATCGCAGTAAAAAAGAAAAAGTAAAAAAAAAGATGGAAGAGGAAGAGAAGGGAGAGGAAGGAGGAAGGAAGGTTCTATGCAAACGAGTGAAATGCATTTTAAAAGCGTTCTGATCGCAAGCTCACCTGTAAAGCTCCTGACTTTCTTTGGATCTTGAGCTCGCTTTCTTTCTCTTATTTTTCTGTATTTTGTATGTATATTTTTTTTTTTTGCTTGTGCTTCTGCGTTATTTTTTAAGAATTGTTTTATATTTAAGGGACATCTTGTCTTCAAATTTTGTTATATATTTTCATTTTATCGACTCTCTCTCTCTCTCCCCCGGTAATATGCCTATGTATTATGTTGAGAAAATTCTATAATCTAAAAAAGGGAAAATTTTAAGGTATTAATTTAACTCCAATAATAATATGATAATGCCTTTATATTTTCCATAAAGCATTTATTATGTTTTTTTTTAATATATAGCTTCTCCAGATAATTGTCGAAAAATATCCTTTTTTATTTTAAAAGAAGCAGTTATGCCGGCTACAAATTCAATTTGGTATCTCTAATTTCCTTTTTAAAATTTTATACTTTTCCTCCAAGCCACAATTCTTTTTTGTTTTCTATTTAATTGATTTACCGTATTTATTGTCAAGGTCCAGATAATCGATTGTCCACATATTTGGATTAGAGTCTAAAATGAATTAATAAAATATTATGCAATATATGATTCGGATTCTTAAAATTGCAACCGAATCCGAGGCTATATCCAGATTCAGATGGCAGTTTTGGCACATTAAAAACTGAATCCAATATAATGGTAGCTTGCAGGTTGCTAAAAATTTTTCATAAGGAGCGTGGAGCCAGGGTCCATGTAAGCCCTACCTTGGTTCCACCACTGCTTGGCATGCTTTTATCGATGCGGCAAAAGAACCGTGACAAAATCCATGGTTTATCAAACTATGAATCTTATGTAGGACCCAATATTCATACTAACATCTTTATTTTACCTTGTTTAAGTTGAGAAAATGTCAGATTTAACATTGGAAGAGGGGGGAGCTCGGATCTTAAATTAATGGTCTTCAAATCTCGAGGATTTTAGATCAGGGTCAATTCAACGCCTCCTTGTGGACATTGGATAGTGATTATGTTCGGATGTAAATGACCGATGTGCATGTAAATCTGATCTCAAATCCGATTTGGTGTGATTTTCCAATAAGAATTTGGATTTGATGATCTATTTCTGACTCATTTGAGGTGTGTGATCTAATATTTCAACTGAATCGGATCCATTGGCACATTTAAGCCTAATAAGCAGGAGTTAAAACAAAATTGACTCATGCGTTAATACCTATTTGCCATGAGTTTAAACATTATATGTGGATCTAGACATTTACATGCAGTAAAAGGCGGGATAGTTCAAATTGAGTGTATTGAAAGTCCTAAACTTTTCTTGTGCCCGCCCCCTGGGTTTTCACAGAGCAGGTTTGAAGACCTTTGACGGTCCAAGGTAGAGTGCACTGCAACGTGACAGTGACCACTTCAATACTCGAGCCTGAGTTCACAGTTGGTTCAAAGTTTGAATCCCATGATCGCTATCACGTTTCAATTTAAGTTGTAAACGACGTGAAACAAGATATTTGAGTTGAAATGTATATTGTAGGTTCACTCAAGCTCTAAAGCATAAGGATAGGGCCTTATACTAAGTAAACATTAAAAAAACTATATTGTATTATTGGAACATAAGTTCATATCATACATATTCAAACAAATATTTTTTTTTTCAAGCAAACATGGCATCATGGTGGATATTGTTTCTAAATTCAACAATTAAATCACACTCTGTTTAATCGAAAGGGAATATAGTGTTCTTGAAAAATGCATTCCAATAACACAAGCTTTCTCTTATCAAATGCCTTTTAATTGTAGAGGCAGTAATAATAGTATGTTGTACGAACATAAGTGACATGTGAGGAAAAAGAAAATTAAGACATGCCATAAGAACATTATTAGTCTACAAATTTGAATCTTTAATTACTGGATTCAAATTCTTTACGAAGTTTCAAGGCAAGGATTCAAATATGAATTTCATCCTGATATCGAACTCGAATTCTATCAAGATCCAACCTGATTAAATGCAAACGTTGGCTTCTTTTCCTCTACAAACGCATTCAAATCGAATTCGGATCTTATTCGAAAGAGTAAGTTAGATTAAGACATAAAGACCAAACTTAACAAGTTGCAAACGGGTCGGATTGAGTATGGACATGTAAGCTTACACCCGACTCGAATCCACACGCGTATAAAAGTTATTGGGAAAGAGGACCGGATCATTATAGTACTATATTAAGTGCGTGCATTAAATGCTTAATGGGTCGATCACTATGTTTCATTAAGTGCTCCCATTAAATGCATTATGATGCATATATAATAAAGTATACACTATACGAACAAGTACGAAACTGAGATGGACATCAATTATATAATAAAATAAAATAGCTCGCTAATAGGGAAATATCTATTGCTACTTCAACCTTTTTTTTTCTTTTAACCTAAATACAGGTGATATGAGCCTCACAATATGGTCCTTTTTGTGCTAAAATAGGGTTTTCACTAAGGCTACGAAACCTAAACCTGAGTATTCGTACTCGATCAATTAAGGGTTTTCACTAAGGTTACGAGACCTGAGTGTCGCCCGGGTCATGACCTCACCCTAACCAATTGAAAAAACTAAAAATTTTTAGTTGTGTTGTGTATTGTTTGGATTTGAATTCAGTTTGGTCCTACGCGAATCCAGAAGTTGAACTGTTCAGCCTGCCCCTAAAAAAAATCTTGGCTCCGCTTCTATACTCGACAAACTCGTAAACTCGTTTGAATATATGGACTTGATTAAAGCTCGACAAACTCGATTAATGTTTGAGCTCGAACTCAACTCGATTATTTGAACGAGCCGACTCATGAACTCGATCTTGACTCATTAAGCAAATGACTCAGCTCAAACTCGTTCAAGAGCCGAGCTTTAACCAGTCAAGCTCGAATAGCTTGACTAATTTATGGCATATTCATCCACAACCTAACCTTGGCTTGATCCTATTGAGAAAGTGGACCTTCTTAATAAAAGCATAAAGACAACAAATAAAATTGTTTTAACAATACAATCACGTTAAACAAGGTGAATTCAAGCTAAGAAGGCCTTCTTTTTACTTATTAAAGCATATTATTTTCCGTTTATTAGGGGATTTGTTGTTTCGGGAACATTGGATGAAACCTTTACCCAGCAAGCAGCAACGCCCCCTCAAATTCTCAATACAATTCCAAAAATGCCCCTGCCTCGGCGACCAAGATTCCGATGAACATATGGGTGAATATATAATTTTGCAATCCGAGTCTCGCGTTCCCACACCAGCTGGGCAAAAATATATAAGTTTGACCAAGAGTCCGACTAATGAAACCTCCAGCTCGAGAATAGCTTGACAGAAGTAGCTCGAGCTCGACACAATTAAGGCTCCACAAACTCGTAAACTCGTTTGATATATGTCGACTTCATTGAGGCTCGATAAACTCGTTTAAGGCTTGAGCTCGACTCGGCAGTTACGTGTTGAGGTCGAACTCAACTCGATTATTTGAACGAGCCGACTCATGAACTCGAGTTTGACTCATTAAGCAAATGACTCAGCTCAAACTCGTTCATGATCGGAGCTTTAACGAGTCAAGCTCGAATAGCTTGACTAATTTATGGCAGATTCATCCACAACCTAACCTTGGCTTGCTCCTATTGAGAAAGTGGACCTTCTTAATAAAAGCATAAAGAGAACAAATAAAATTGTTTTAACAAATAACAATTCCGAAAGTGCCCCTGCCTCGGCGACCAAGATTCCGATGAACGTATGGGTGAATATATAATTTTGCAATCCGAGTCTCGCGTTCCCACACCAGCTGGGCAAAAATCTTCCCTCATAAGAGCCGTCGATCTCAAAACGTGGCAGCCGATGGCTGCATCTACCCAGTATTGCTTCCATCCCCCGTGCGAGCAGTTGAGGCGCTTTGTCTTCCTCTTCAGAGTGGGGGCCCACAGATCCCCCGTCGATGTTGCGGTCCCCTTCCAAGGGCACAGCGGGGTATCGATCTCCGCCCCGAGCCAAAATGACATTAACATCCACGTTCTTATCCCCGTCAGCCTGGCAACCGTAGGGGCGTTTTAGTCTTTTCCTGGTGTTCAGCCGAGTCCCCCACACTGCACTGTTTGTTTCGGAGCGACGACAGTGGGGCGTTCTGGACGGTCCATCTGACAGATGAAAGGTCGCACGCTGTGGATCTCAGTTTAGCTTGGGGTGATGTGGGGCCCACAGAGCATACGGAGATCGTGGTGTCCGCGAACGGGATTTTACTTTGTGTTTTTTTCGGCGTGTTCAGGGTATGGACACACGACATGATTTGACGGGATTTGGCAGAGGAACGAGCCGAGGCCCACCTTTGGCGGACGGCAAATCCATACCATCAAATGCTGCCCGATGGACGGTCCGCCGTTACCGTACTGGTTTCAGTTATACGCCACCTGCTCTTAAAATATATATATATATATATATATATATATATATAATTAATGATAATTTTGAATTTTATAAAACAGGTTTTTAGTTTGATTTTTGTAAGCATAATGCTTTTAGTTTGATTTTTGTAAGCATAATGCTCTTGTGTCTTAAAGCATAGGACATCATTGATAGCGATGCAGCTCACGATCTCGAAGGCAAGAGGAATAAAAAAGCCTTATCTTTGCTTTGAGTAGTGGGATGACCCTTTACTCACCAAAACCAATCAAAATGAACCCTTAAAAAAAAAATGATGATGTTTATTATTTAATATTAGTTTTAGTATTTTTTTTTTTGTATGTTTCCTTGAACTGGTAAATCACCATTAGAGTGAATGGATGATGACTTTAAATATCTAGAATCACTTAGTTTTAGTTTTCAATGAAACGAAAAATATAAACTAATATTAGATAAGTGACATGTCTATTACATTTATTAATACTTTTTTCTTAAATGTTTATATTAAATGGTTCTAGTTAAACGATCAGGCAACTCTAAAATGTCTGAATCATCATTCAACTTTATACAATGCGTCAAATAGTGTAAGGGGCAAAGATAAAAAATTCAAACTAAGAAGCACTAGTTATAAAAATTTTAATTGTTAATGAACACTAATATGTAAATCACTAAAATTTTCTTGAAATATCAATATAAAAATAAAAACAATTGTTCACAAGGTGCCTGTTTGATACAATGATAAAAAGATTTCCCAATCTAAATTTTACTAAAAAAATCTACAAATCATTAACACATATAGATACATCGCATATAGTACGTGTTTTTATCAAATACCCTTGCATGACTCTCATTGCACTATTCGATGTATTATAATATTTTAGTTGTATAAGACAAGACGTGCCATTCGCCAACTGTGTTTGATTGTATCTCTGCCACACTAGGATAGGTAAAATCATACCTAATTGAGTAGGCACCTAACTTTTACATATGGATCGTCTCATATTTGTCGTGGGCAGATGGAAGGCGTCCTTTTTCTTTTTAATGAAATAAAAAAAAAAAGAGGCCCTCGCCTCGCCTCTTCCACCAATACCGGCGACCTTGCCTCGCCGGTGGACCAGAGCGAGCCCTGCCAGACTTAACCAACAACGGGTTCAGCATAACCCTATTTTAGATCCATATAGAGTCTCTGCAAAAGCCGGCATATATTTCCACCCACTCACCCAACCTATGTTACATCTCAAAAAATTACGGTGCGGCTAGGGTATTTATTATTATTATTAATTTATTATTACAATATATTAATAATATCAAATTTGATAAAAAAAACTGAAACCAATAAGGTGCGGGTTGAACGCGAATCTGGATTGCACCCGCGTTGCGTCGCGTCGATGCTGGTGCGTCACCAGGGTTGCCGCACCCTGGTGACATAGCACCCAACCTTTCATCTCATAAGATAAAGGACATGTATTGGTGTCTCCAGATACCATCCCTACAACGCTTTAACTTATGAGTTGGTAACACAAAAATTTGATCATCAAAGATTCGAAGTGGAGACTAGTCGTCTACAGGCCTCTGCTCGATTCCATTATACCAACCCTTTTGGTAATTAAAGAACTAGCCATTGACTTGCTCCATTTTGTCCTTTCAATGTAAATGTAGATTAAAGGTTCCATTTCATAAAGCTTGACTATAATTTCCAAAAGTCCAAACTGTTGCATTTATTGTCTAATACTCATAGCATGCCCTACTCTTTAAGTCACTTTTACAGACTTTTAAAGGGAAAGGGGAATAAAAAAAAATGTATTTACTGGTAACCTCTAAAAATATAAATATAGCTTTATTTTTATGTTCCCGCAATTTAAGCATAAAAAATAATGATTTTCCTGACAAAATAAAACTTTTAATGAGAGAGTAGTTATGAAGATGTCGTGTGTGTTTTTTCTGAGTGCTTCTTTCTTCTAAGCCGTATGTCCAACAACAACAGGATGTCGTATACAACACGGTCAACACGTAAAAGGAGAAGAGCAAGCAAAGAATTTAATTGATAAAAGACAACTTTCAAAAAACTACAAGCCTGTATAATTTATTAGCAAGTACTGAAATTCATTAAAAAAATGGAGCATGAAATTCCACACGCATGGATCGTGCCAGTGTGTGTCCAATTTGTGCACCCAAGGACATGCAGCCAAAACGGCACGTCCCGTGAACCTTCAATGCCATAAAAAAAACAAAAGAAAGAGAGGGACAGGTTGTCCAACCACATACCAGTTCAATATCTGTGCAAACTGCCCAAGCGATTCTATTTCTGTCAGTCCAAAGGGGAAAATAATTGCAATGATCAGAAGAACCGGTTCTAGACATTTATAGCTGGGACATAAACAAGGAGCTGTGCAGCAGCCCATGGGACCAGGGTTCCAGAAAACATGTGAATAATAAAAATACGTGAAGAAGAATCAATCCCAAAAAAATGGCAGAATAAATTTGATTGGTAAGAGATATCACGCCTGAGACCTGATCTCAATGGTCTCAAATTAAAGAATACCAAGTACTGGCGTAGGTAAATTCCTTGGGGGTTAAACAATGCATAAAGGAAAGGTTTCTCATAATCTTACTCGTTGAGACCAACGAATATGGTGCAGGTTGCTCTAGAAAGTTTTTTGCGGATACAAGTATCTTTCTTATATTAAAAATCAAAATCGGTACCTTGTTCTGTACAACTGGTTTAATTTTTTCATTTCATACATGCTTTGTATTGTTTATACGTGAAATATGTGAGCCCAATTGCTTGGCTAACTTATAAAAACACCAAGGTTTGGAAATAGTTTATAAGCATGCATATGAAGTTCTTCAGCAAATGGCACTTAATTTTCTAATTAACATTCTCAAAAGCTGTGCTTAACAGCTTTGGATATAGTTACAGAAAACTTTGAATTGGTTGTGCAAAGTTGACTATATCAGCATATAGTTAAGTGGGGTCAGTATCAAACAAACATGTTAATTTATTCTGAGATAATACCTGGTGTCTTTAACATTTATGTAGCAAGGGTAAGCGATAACATAGATTAAACTCAAGCAAGCTAGATGTGTACGAATAAACAATAAAAACAGCTTCCGTCGTGTTTCTGACTGTGCCAAAATCTTATGTGTTGCTGAAATTGTACTACTTCTAATTATAAAGCAATTCTTTACAAATTTTAATTGTTGACATGGTTCCCGGTTTCAATAGCTTATTTCACGTTGTTAGCAACACATAATAAACCTCTATATCTTATTTCCGATCAAAGGTACCTATGGTTGATATCATGCTGACTGTGATTGACGTGAATCCTCATGAACATCAATATGATTGTACTTATATATGACAATAAGCATAGTTTCACCCATGCACGGTCAAACAGACGCACAAGCAAGATCAAATGTTAGATTTCGATTAGAGTTTGAAATGCTAGTGATGAGAAGTCTTTAAAAACTTTGTTATGGTGAGATTATAAAAAATCCAAACCTTCAGTTTGCATCTTCACAACAAACAACAATAATTGAAAGTGTTCAGAACTTCTAAGTGAAAGCCCACATTCGCATGCATAATTACTCCTTTTTGTTGGGTGAACTGATACTTTGGGATGTTGTAGGAACAACATGCCATACCACTCCATGCAGGAAAATAAGTTTTTGGGTAGGTGAAAGTTTCTTGAAGAGAGGTGGAAACCCCTTCCTTCCTCCACCCCTGAGATCTAAGACTGCTGTAAGACCTATGTGGACTGTGGTACACCCATCAATTAGAATGTTGCTTTACCTCTTCCATGCAAGATAACAAGTTCTTGATGTGACTCAAAGGGGACTCATGTGCACAACAAATTAAAGCATGCCTCATCCTGCCCCCTAATCAATTTTAGTACACTTCTTACAAAAACAATAATTTTACTTCATTAGGAGAATTTTGCACATGTACATAAATTCATAAATACTTCTAAACAAAAAGGTTCCATATGTACTAAACAAAAAGGTTCCATATGTAAAACTATTCTCAGGTCATTCTACTTAAGGTGTTATAAATTTTACTCTTACTTTTGGGGTGTGAGAAAGAGAAAGAGAGAGAGAGGGCCGATAAAATATATAACAAAATTTGGAGACAAGTCCCCTAACTGCAAGAACAAAGAGAGAGAGAGAGAGAGAGAGAGAGAGAGAGAGAGAG
>JAANDH010000110.1:441197-471093 GCA_011799765.1 Nymphaea thermarum
GGGGCACACCAGGTGATGATTCTTTGAGATAGCACTAACAGTTTGAGAGGGGCCATATCATGTAGATGGTATTGGTTCAAATCTTACGTACTGTGGCTCTTAACACGAGAAAGCGATGCAAGAGTATGGTGAAGGCACTTTGAGTTCAAGGAGTCTTATCCTTGAACCAATACAGCACTAGATAATCTGGGCCGGATGCTTTGTTTTCCGTCTTCCATGCGGTTTCTAAAAGAAGATTCTTTCAGATAACCTATGAATATGATAGCTTCAAAAAGGAGAAATAAATAAAAGTTTCAACACCTATCATTCTCAGAAGACTGAAATAGAGGCACGCGAAGCAATAACCAACGTGACAGCCTTTTCTTTTTCAAGAAAACGCACACTCTGAAGCAAGTATAGAAAGTGGAGGAATAAGAGAAGGTGCAGGAGAAAAGATGTTAGCTAATAAGGCGTAAGTGAAAAGATGCAAGGCAAGGCAACGCTGTTTCCTACTGCTAAAATGGCAGATGAAGTGATGGTTGTATTTGGCTATCTAGGGCTAAGGCCCCCATCTGATCCTCTTCATGCAACAGTTCCACAACTGGGCAAATAGGGTTAAGGATGAGGGCCATCCTTTGTTTTGCACTCAACCTCGTTTATTAATTGACTGGAGATACCTGACCAGCTGGAGAGTGACGGAGACAAAGCAGAACCATTTAATAGTCGACTCCCCAAGACTTTGGATTTGATTATTACTCGTGTTTCAGTTTCACAAACTCTTTCAAGCTTTTATTTATTCAAGTGGAACTGCAGAATCATAGTGGTCACAGAGATACCTTTTCTTTTAACATTTATTTATTGCCTACATGTAAACCACCTCCAGCATTTATCTATGGTAGATGTTTTTATTCATGAATCCGCCTTTCGTTTCTAGTTCCTAAGAGAGGCTTAAGTTTGATGTGATCTATGAATTTTCAGACGACGGTTAAGATTTAAGGGTTACTCCTTTAGGCAGCGCTAGTTTCTCAATTTTCCATGGACATAGGAACTAAGAAGAAGCTTATTCAATCCAACGCAAAATAAAGCAGCTCTATTCTTGCTAGTACATCCTGTTGTTGTTGATGTTATTATTATTTGCTTCAATATTTTGATCCAGGATTTCAATCTTGATTTATGCATATAAAATTGGCAATCTACATTTTGCAATGGTTTAAAAAACTTAGGTTCATCTCCAAAAATGGGCAAGTATAATGGCATGGCCACTAACGATATTCGTGGCAGAAAAAGCCGGATGTAAACAATAATGTTCCAAAAAGAAAGAGAAAATATCACTTGGTCCTTTATATATATATATATATATATATATACATGTTGCTATCTTTTCCCAAAAGAAAGAATATTTTAGTGAGATGTTGATAAAATTTCCAACCACTTTCCCTTCACCAACGGCTACAGCATGATGAGACTTGAAAAGATGCATGATTCACATCTATATGGATTCTTATTCTTGTCTTTGGATGCTCATAAGGTCCCACCACCAGCGGAGCCACATGGTTTTTTGTAAGTTTAAAATGAAACAACTAGGAGAAATATAGGTGAAGGATCAAGCAGTACGAAAGAGGGGGGTGATGGATCAAAAGAAGTCCACACAGTACTTGCTGTTTTTCACCAAACTACACCAATTCCTGTGTTCGAGAAAAAAGGGGACACCAACAGATCTTTGCTGAGATTTTCGCTGTCTTTTTTCTTGCAGTTAGTGTCTCCCATTAGTGGGTCAGCTTTTCAACGTAAGCCAATTGAGGTGATTGAACGACATGCACGAGCATGTCTCTCTCTCTCTTTCGCTCATATGAAACCTAAGTGTCACGAGCATCCAGTTGACAACCTCAGTTGGTATTAAAAAGGAAAGCTTAACCACATTTTGATATACATCACAGCAAGTTCATGTAAACACATGTTGAACCAAAAAATCCAATTTACATACTAAAAAGAATGTAACTGCATGTTGCATAAGCCCTATTGCAATGACAGTTGGGACAAAAGAAAAGAAGTTACTATAGATTATAAAAAAGATGAATTAACATGAAGATGCAATGCTTCAAATTGCATTTACAAGAGAACTACGAATATATTTATGTATATTTGAATCTAAATCCAATCAGATGTCATTTCATAAATCTGAATCCAATCCAATTTCCTAATCAGATAATTTTTTTTTTCATATACAATGTTTGTGGAATGGTTCGGTTAGATACCCAGTACAAATTCATTTTATTGACATTTCTAAAGGGTGTTTGGAAAATGTAACAAATTGTTACTACTTCATGAGTTTGCTCAAAAAATTTGATTCTAAAATATTTTTAATAAATTGGCCCAATTCTTTGGGGCAGATTCATAGGATGATAACAACTTGTTACGGTTACCTAATGACTGTTTGGCAGAAGGGACACTTGGTGAGTGTCCAATGAATATACTCCAAAGCATGGGTAACTTAGTGAAACACTAAAACAAGTATTATGTGAATCTACCCCAATCATTGTAGCGAATTCATGAGGCACTCACAGTACTCTGCTGCCAAATGACCTCCAAATGTTGCTACCTTATAAGTGAAACCATTTGTTGGGTCAACATTAATCACTACAGATAGACGTAATTGTTCACGACTCAAATGCTCTGAGTGTTCTTCCTGATCACAGTGCCCGCGAGGCCATTTACGAACAAATTACAGTATTTGAATCGTCAAGAGAGTATATGACAGGGAAATCTTAGGAGAGAGGTTAGAGACGTAATAATCCTCTCTCTCAAACTCCCAAGTTGTAGGCGGATGATGATGGCGCGTTACACTTTCTCCTCAACCTTTGCTATCATCTTTATAGGGGGCTAAAATTTCTCCCATTCATGGGGGCATATGAAGTACCGGATTTGGGGTAATTACGGAGGCTGTGCTCCAACACTCGGTCTTCCTCTTCCAAACCGAGTCATACTCGACATGCGCAGACCCAAATCCATATCCAACATCTCTCATTTACACATGAAAAGGCAGAGATCGATCATATCTATATAATGTTTCACTCCTTTAGATTTTCAAGGTCGCCCCGTAACAGAGTTGTTTTTGACATGCAAAGGGCAATGTAATTAATTTATTTTGATCATTCTCATTGCACATGGTTCTCGTTGTACCCAGATTCAATTCATTTCCTAGGTGACATATTTAATCTCCCCGCGTAAGTAATCGTAAACATATTAAATCATGGCCTTCTGTACGTCATTTTTTACTTACTGTCCCAAACTTTATTTATAAATTATAATGGAACTTCAGCTTCTTCCGGTATCTCCCTTTCCTCCCCGCCCGCTCTGGGTGGCATTGGCATGACCTATCCTCAACTCGACGTTGGATGCTGCTAATGAAAAATAACCCAGCCCTCACCCTCACATGCACGAAGGAACGCGTTCTCTAACAGTGTAATGGTGGCTAGGCTAGCCTGGATTTTATCCAACATAGTTCCTGGAAGTGGAACCTAGGCAAATTAATGCATTCTAATGTGTTGCGGATGTTCCGGCTATCATAAAGAGGGGAGAACAACAACAACACCAGCAACAACAACAACAATAATAATAATAATAATGTTAAAAGTGCAAATAAACTCTCTTACCTTGGAAAAGGAAAGTTGCACCAAACAAGAAATTGTGCTCGGATACAAATGTTGGATATACATAAGAATATCCAGATCAAGTCGCGGATGAATTTTACCTCCTACATTCAGCGAACACGAGTCAGATGGATTTATGCATATATTCGCGGATCAAATGCACTCCAAAGGCTTGAAATAAAATAATCAACTAACGAATAACAATGAAACCAAGTCAGGTAAATGTATAAGGTTAACTCAAAAATGTAAACTAAAGTGGTTTACAACAAAAAATGTTGTACGCAATTTTTAATCATACTAAAATGCCATGGTATTGACTTTAAGAAGGGTAAGTGTTTGTAAACTGCTACAAAAAAATTGAAATAAAACCACCAACCATGCATAAAAATGAGTACAAATCTTAAACATAATAAAATGTAAACTAATTTTAAGAAGGGGAACTAATAAGTGTTTATAAATCTATAACAAAAGTATTGAAATACTGGCATTTTAAGAAGGGGGACTGATATGAAATAAAATAACCAACCAACGCATAAAAATGAGATCTAGTTAGATACATATAAGTTTAACAAAAAAATGTGAAATAATATGTGGCTTTTCCATCTAAGTCCCTGTTTTATGCAAACCTTAGACATACTAAAAATGTTAGGTACTGATTTTAAGAAAGGGAACTGACGAGTGTATATAAATCTTAACAAAAAATTAAAATAAAATAATCAACTAATGCATAAGAATGAAACCAAGTCAAATAAATATATAAGGTTAACTTAAAAATGTAATCTAATGTGGCTTATCAATCATCGTTTTATTCAAATCTTAAAACATAACGAAACGTCGGCAAAATAATTTTTAGTAAAGGGGACTGATAAGCGTTTATCAATATATAACAAAAAGATTGAAATACTGATTCTTAAAAAGAAGACTAATCGGTGTTATAAATCTACAACAAAAGAATAATGAAATAAAATAACCAACCAATGCATAAGAATGAAATCTAATTAGATAAAACTTTAAATTTAACCTGAAAATGTGAATTAATATGTGACTTATTCATCAAGTGGCCATTTCATGCAAATCTAAACCACACTAAAAGGTCAAGTTTAAGAAAGAGAACTGAATTTGTAACAAAAAAACTGAAATAAAATAGTCATTAAATGCATAAGAATGAAATCTAGTTCAACAAATATATAAGGTTAACTTAAAAATGTAAAGTATTATATGGATTTTCTATCAAATGGTCATTTTATGCACATTTTATACATACTACAATGTCAAAGAACTGATTTTAAGAAGGAGAACTGATAAGAGTTCGCAAATTTTATAATGAAAAGATAGAAATACAGATTTGAAGAAGAGACACTGATAAGCGTTATAAATCAACAACAAAGAGATTCGTGAAATAAATTAACCAACCAAGACATAAGAATGAAATCAAGTTACTTAAATACATAAGCTTCACCTAAAAATGTAAATTAGTATGTGTTTTCTCCTTCAAGTGGTCGTCTCTATGCAAAACTTAAAATACTAAAATGTCAGCATGTTGATTTAAGAAGGAGGATTGATAAGTTTTTATAAATCTATAACAAAAAAGTACAAATAAAACAATGAACCAATGCATAAGAATGAAATTTCTTTAGATAAACATATAAAGTTAACCAAAAAATATGAATAATATGTGGCATGTCTAGCAGTTTTACAAATCTTAAACATAATAAAATGTCGATGCACTATTGACAATGAGAACTGACAAGTGTTTATAAATCCATAACAAAAATATTAAAATACTGATTTTAGAAAGGGGAACAGAAAAAATCAGAAAAATACAAGAAAAATGTATTTAAAAGAACACCCTTAGCATTTTGTAATTGTTTGATATATATATATATATATATATATATATATATATATATATATATATATATATATATATATATATATATATATATATATATATATATAGTCCGTGTGAGTACGGCCGTACCCCCGTACCCAAATTTTTTGAAAGTGGTTTGTACTCGTACCCGTACCCACATTCGTACCCGTACCCATGTGACATAGGTTATATGCATATATTATATACTATACAATCTGTTATATAGGATTGCATCAACCTATTATATGTATATACTCTTAGCCTCTTATATAATATGTAGTATTGTGATACCTGTTATATGTATATGTTAGTATGGTTATGCACTTACATGTATTGTTACTGTTATGTACTTATATGTGTACTATTATGTATTGTTAGTCTTTTTTTTTACATTATGTTTTTCATTAGTACAGATGGATTAAAGCCTTCTTGTGGATTTACATTCCTTCTTCGAGAGATTAGATTTAGATTTTTTTCTTGGTTTCTTGCATTAAATTACATTTAATGAGTAATGTTAAACTTCTTTTTTGCATATTCAATGAAGTAAACAATAAATTTTTTATTGTTTAAGCTGATTTATGCATGTCATATTAGTACTCTCCACATTTCAAATATTAGTAATAGTTAATCAAAATGCTTTGACATATTAACATGACTAAAAACAAAAAATTAAAAAAAAAGATGGTCGCCTTTTTTTCATACGCCTCACCTAGGCCCGCCTAGGCGCCTTGACAACATAGCATAAGAAATAAATGTACAAACTTAAGAAAAAACATACATTAATATGCAGCTTATCTTTCAAGTGGTCTTTCTATGCAACTCTTAACCATAATAAAATGTCATAGTAGTAGTACTGACTTTGAGAAGTGTTTGTAAATTTGTAACAAAAATATTGAAATAAAACAACCAACTAATGCATAAGAATAAGTACAAATCTTAAACATACTAAAATGTCAACAAACTAATTTTAAGAAGGGAAATTGATAAGTGTTTACAAATCTGTAACAAAAATATTGAAATACTGATTTTAAGAGTGGAGATTGATAAGTGTTATTAATCTGTAACAAAAATATTAATGAAATAAAATAACCAATCAATGCATAAAAATGAGATCTAGTTAGATACATATAAAGCTTAACCTCAAAATGTAAATTAATATATGGTTTGTCCATCTTGACCATACTAAAATGTCAGGTACTGATTTTAAGAAAGAGAACTCATGAGTGTTTCTAAATCTATGACTAGCCAACTAATGAAATGAAACCTAGTCAGATAAACATATAAGGTTAACTTAAAAATGTAAACTAATGTGGTTTATCTGTCAATTGATCGTTTTATACAAATCTTAGAATATACTAAAATGTCAGTGCACTGAATTTAAGAAGGGAACTGATAAGTGTTGATAAATCTATAACTAAAAGATTGAAATATTGATTTTAAAAGAGAAGATTGAAGTGTTATAAATCTACAACAAAATTATTAATGAAATAAAATAACCAACCAATGCATAACAATGAAATCTAATTAGATAAATATATAAGTTCAACATAAAAATGTAAACTAATATGTGACTTGTCCTTCAATGGCCATTTTACGCAAATCTTAAAAATACTATAAAGTCATCTTACTAATTTTAAAAAGGAAAATTGACAAGTGTTTATAAATTTATAGCAAAAAGATTGAAAAAAAATAATCAACCAATGCATAAGAATGGAATGTAGTTAGATAAATATGTAAGGTTAACCTGAAAATATCTGTCTGCATCAAGTGGTCATTTTAAGCAAATCTTAAACATACTAAAATGTCTGCGTGCTAATTTTAATAAAAGGAACTTATAAATATTAAATTTATGATAAAATAAAATAACCAAAACAATGGATGAGAATAAAATCTAGTTAGATAAACATACAAGGTTATGTTAAAAATGTAAATTAATATGTGGCTGCTGGGATTCGAGCCCAGGTCTCTACGGCCACAACGTAGAATTCTAACCACTAAACTACAGCCACCTTTGATGCACTGATTTTCGAAAAAATGCGTTTTATGTGACTATACTCCAGCATTGTTCAGTCTTAAGCGATTAGTTCTCAAATAATCACATAAACTAATTACCTATTTAATTTACTAGACTGAAGTAGAATCAATCTACACAAGAGATTCTCTAAATATATAATTACGTGGAAAAGCTATTTTGCGGATGCTGGCATTCATGCCCAGATCTCCACAGCCAACATAGAATTTTTACCTCAAAGCTACAACAACAAAGAGATTCGTGAAATAAATTAACCAACCAAGACATAAGAATGAAATCAAGTTACTTAAATACATAAGCTTCACCTAAAAATGTAAATTAGTATGTGTTTTGTCCTTCAAGTGGTCGTCCCTATGCAAAACTTAAAATACTAAAATGTCAGCATGTTGATTTAAGAAGGAGGATTGATAAGTTTTTATAAATCTATAACAAAAAAGTACAAATAAAACAATGAACCAATGCATAAGAATGAAATTTCGTTAGATAAACATATATTGTGATACCTGTTATATGTATTGTAATACGTGTTATATGCATATATTATATACTACACAATCTGTTATATAGGATTGCATCAACCTATTATATGTATATACTGTTAGCCTGTTATATAATATGTAGTACTGTGATACCTTTTATATGTATATGTTAGTATGGTTATGCACTTACATGTATTGTTACTGTTATGTACTTATATGTGTACTATTATGTATTGTTAGTCTTTTTTATTACATTATGTTTTTCATTAGTACAGATGGATTAAAGCTTTCTTGTCGATTTACATTCCTTATTTAGATTTTTTTCTTGGTTTCTTGCATTAAATTACATTTAATGAGTAATGTTAAACTTCTTTTTTGCATATTCAATGAAGTAAACAATAAATTTTTGATTGTTTAAGCTGATTTATGCATGTCATATTAGTACTCTCCACATTTCAAATATTAGTAATAGTTAATCAAAATGCTTTGACATGTTAACAAAACTAAAAAAAAAAAGAAAAAAGATGGTCGCCTTTTTTGCATAGGCCTCACCTAGGCCCGCCTAGGCGCCTTGACAACATAGCATAAGAAATAAATGAACAAACTTAAGAAAAAACATACATTAATATGCGGCTTATCTTTCAAGTGGTCTTTCTATGCAACTCTTAACCATAATAAAATGTCATAGTAGTAGTACTGACTTTGAGAATAGGAACTAATAAGTGTTTGTAAATTTGTAACAAAAATATTGAAATAAAACAACCAACTAATGCATAAGAATAAGTACAAATCTTAAACATACTAAAATGTCAACAAACTAATTTTAAGAAGGGAAATTGATAAGTGTTTACAAATCTGTAACAAAAATATTGAAATACTGATTTTAAGAGTGGAGATTGATAAGTGTTATAAATCTGTAACAAAAATATTAATGAAATAAAATAACCAATCAATGCGTAAGAATGAGATCTAGTTAGATACATATAAAGCTTAACCTCAAAATGTAAATTAATATATGGTTTGTCCATCTTGACCATACTAAAATGTCAGGTACTGATTTTAAGAAAGAGAACTCATGAGTGTTTCTAAATCTATGACTAGACAACTAATGGAATGAAACCTAGTCAGATAAACATATAAGGTTAACTTAAAAATGTAAACTAATGTGGTTTATCTGTCAATTGATCGTTTTATACAAATCTTAGAATATACTAAAATGTCAGTGCACTGAATTTAAGAAGGGAACTGATAAGTGTTGATAAATCTATAACTAAAAGATTGAAATATTGATTTTAAAAGAGAAGATTGAAGTGTTATAAATCTACAACAAAATTATTAATGAAATAAAATAACCAACCAATGCATAACAATGAAATCTAATTAGATAAATATATAAGTTCAACATAAAAATGTAAATTAATATGTGACTTGTCCTTCAATGGCCATTTTACGCAAATCTTAAAAATACTATAAAGTCAGCTTACTAATTTTAGAAAGGAAAATTGACAAGTGTTTATAAATTTATAGCAAAAAGATTGAAAAAAAATAATCAACCAATGCATAAGAATGGAATGTAGTTAGATAAATATGTAAGGTTAACCTGAAAATATAAATTAATATATCTGTTTGCATCAAGTGGTCATTTTCAGCAAATCTTAAACACACTAAAATGTCTGCGTGCTAATTTTAATAAGAGGAACTTATAAATATTAAATTTATGATAAAATAAAATAACCAAAAGAATGGATGAGAATAAAATCTAGTTAGATAAACATACAAGGTTATGTTAAAAATGTAAATTAATATGTGGCTGCTGGGATTCGAGCCCAGGTCTCTACGGCCACAACGTAGAATTCTAACCACTAAACTACAGCCACATTTGATGCACTGATTTTCGAGTTAAGTATAACATGGAGAGATACGTTTAAGTCTGTACATTTTTGAATTTTCACAAGCAAATGTTTGATATTTAAATTACATATTAACCCATTTAATAATAGCAAAATTTTCAATGGCTAGAAGCTAAATAACAAGTAAAAAAAAATCACATCTTATAGCTTTATAATTAGACATTTGCTATCAATTTCATTCTTGCTTGGTGTATGTTACTGTCTAGTAGGTCAACTGATCCTGCATTCTTTGAGTTGGCGGCAAAAAATTTAAAAGAAAAATCTATTGTGCCAGTTGGAACCTAGGCCCATGCCTCTGCAGCTAGAAGTATCACTATCATTTTGTATATTCAAGTATTTTCTCAATATTATGCTCGAGAAATACCCGTTTTTGGTGTAAATTTTTGAATTGAGCACCAGTTTTAAAAGGTTGGTCATTATTACGTTCTATCATTATCATGCCACCTTAGGTAGTCATGTCTTATGCAGGGGCGGAGCCAGAATTTGTTGCAAAGGTGGGCCAAATGGGAATTAGGTTTTGTGGGTTGGATTTGGGTAGGGCCAAACTGAACTTACATTTAAAAAATACATAAAGGCAAAAAAAAAAATTTCAATTTTTACACTATATATATATATTTTTCATTTGTTAGGGTGAGGCCATGGCCTAGGCGCGTTTCAATTTCCTTTCAATTAAACTTTCTTAATTCAGTATATATTGTTATGTTGATTATGCCGTTATATATTGTTAGTTACTTAGTCTGTTATATAGTATTGGAACACCTCATACTGTATGTATATCTATATATCTCTCTCTCTCTCTCTCTCTCTATATATATATATATATATATATATATATAGACCAGTTATAAACCTATGTCACACAGACTCGTCTAAAACCAGCCGAGTCCCGTGTCGACTCACCGACACGGCGACTCCGACACGGCAACTCGGCTAGACACGGCTAACATTAAAAATTAAAAATTTAATGTTTTTTTTTTCATTTTATCAATTTTTTATGATGCATCCAGTTATTTCCATGAACAATCCTTTCAAATATTCAATACTTTTGTGATAAAACACATTTTCTCACAAGATTGTATTATTAATTTAATGTTTTTTTTAATCTTATCATTTTTTAAAATATTTAATGTAGCCGTGTCCGCGTATCTGAAAATTTTGAAAACTGCCGTATCCGCACCCGTATCGCATCCGCACCCGTGTGACATAGTTATAAACTTATATGTAGATGCTATTATGCATTATGTTAAATTGTATTGTAACACAATTAGTTATTCCTGTTATATGTATTGTAATACGTGTTATATGCATATATTATATACTATACAATCTGTTATATAGGATTGCATCAACCTATTATATGTATATACTGTTAGCCTGTTATATAATATGTAGTATTTTGATACCTGTTATATGTATATGTTAGTATGGTTATGCACTTTCATGTATTGCTACTGTTATGTACTTATATGTGTACTATTATGTATTGTTAGTCTTTTTTATTACATTATGTTTTTCATTAGTACAGATGGATTAAAGCCTTCTTGTGGATTTACATTCCTTCTTCGAGAGATTAGATTTAGATTTTTTTCTTGGTTTCTTGCATTAAATTACATTTAATGAGTAATGTTAAACTTCTTTTTTGCATATTCAATGAAGTAAACAATAAATTTTTCATTGTTTAAGCTGATTTATGCATGTCATATTAGTACTCTCCACATTTAGATGGTCGCCTTTTTTGCATAGGCTTCACCTAGGCCCGCCTAGGCGCCTTGACAACATAGCATAAGAAATAAATGTACAAACTTAAGAAAAAAACATACATTAATATGCGGCTTATCTTTCAAGTGGTCTTTCTATGCAACTCTTAACCATAATAAAATGTCATAGTAGTACTGACTTTGAGAATAGGAACTGATAAGTGTTTGTAAATTTGTAACAAAAATATTGAAATAAAACAACCAACTAATGCATAAGAATAAGTACAAATCTTAAACATATTAAAATGTCAACAAACTAATTTTAAGAAGGGAAATTGATAAGTGTTTACAAATCTGTAACAAAAATATTGAAATACTGATTTTAAGAGTGGAGATTGATAAGTGTTATAAATCTGTAACAAAAATATTAATGAAATAAAATAACCAATCAATGCATAAAAATGAGATCTAGTTAGATACATATAAAGCTTAACCTCAAAATGTAAATTAATATATGGTTTGTCCATCTTGACCATACTAAAATGTCAGGTACTGATTTTAAGAAAGAGAACTCATGAGTGTTTCTAAATCTATTACTAGCCAACTAATGGAATGAAACCTAGTCAGATAAACATATAAGGTTAACTTAAAAATGTAAACTAATGTGGTTTATCTGTCAATTGATCGTTTTATACAAATCTTAGAATATACTAAAATGTCAGTGCACTGAATTTAAGAAGGGAACTGATAAGTGTTGATAAATCTATAACTAAAAGACTGAAATATTGATTTTAAAGGAGAAGATTGAAGTGTTATAAATCTACAACAAAATTATTAATGAAACAAAATAACCAACCAATGCATAACAATGAAATCTAATTAGATAAATATATAAGTTCAACATAAAAATGTAAATTAATATGTGACTTGTCCTTCAATGGCCATTTTACGCAAATCTTAAAAATACTATAAAGTCAGCTTACTAATTTTAAAAAGGAAAATTGACAAGTGTTTATAAATTTATAGCAAAAAGATTGAAAAAAAATAATCAACCAATGCATAAGAATGGAATGTAGTTAGATAAATATGTAAGGTTAACCTGAAAATATAAATTAATATATCTGTCTGCATCAAGTGGTCATTTTAAGCAAATCTTAAACATACTAAAATGTCTGCGTGCTAATTTTAATAAGAGGAACTTATAAATATTAAATTTACGATAAACTAAAATAACCAAAACAATGGATGAGAATAAAATCTAGTTAGATAAACATACAAGGTTATGTTAAAAATGTAAATTAATATGTGGCTGCTGGGATTCGAGCCCAGGTCTCTACGGCCACAACGTAGAATTCTAACCACTAAACTACAGCCACCTTTGATGCACTGATTTTCGAAAAAATGCGTTTTCTGTGACTATACTCCAGCATTGTTCAGTCTCAAGCGATTAGTTCTCAAATAATCACATAAACTAATTACCTATTTAATTTACTAGACTGAAGTAGAATCAATCTACACAAGAGATTCTCTAAATATATAATTATGTGGAAAAGCTATTTTGCGGATGCTGGCATTCATGCCCAGATCTCCACAGCCAACATAGAATTTTTACCTCAAAGCTACAACAAGAACACCATAATTCATGCCATTAAACGTTGATGAATAAAATGCTTATGAAGTAGGTTTTAGTTACTCCAAAGAGCATGAAATATAAGAGCCAAGATTCAATTCAGTTCAATTCAACCTTTTTAATCAATTACGGACCAACTGGAACCCCGATGCTTGCAGGCTAGGAAAAGGTAGATAGCAATAACAATAGTACATATGTCATACCCAGCGTGTCATTTTGTATAATGTATTAAATGAGTAGTAATGACATATCAAGCGCGCTGCAGGCAAGTTATCCAATTTCACAGCAGAATTACCGTAAACGTAGTCACGTACCTTGGATCGCTTGAGCCCATGTGTAGAAAGAACACACACAAGCCCCCCAAATTCGACTCATAGGGCTAGATCGAAACCATGCCATGAGATAATCATCATCCGCAAGCCTCACAACATCAGACAAGTCGTGTGAGAATATCGTTGAGCAACGAAATCATCCATCCAGTGGCAAAGAAACCAAGAGTTCACTGATAGGATACAAGAAGGGAAAGGCTGTAAGATCGGGAAGGACGATTCTTCCTTCGAGATCAACGGTATGTAGGGAGGAAATGGCTATCAATGAGTTGTCTCAAGAAGGTCACTGATCATCGAAATTCGGCATCCAATACTAAAGAACGAAATAGATCTTTATCGAGATCAAGAATCCGAAGGGTATGAAACAGAGAAGCAAGGCGGCCAAGACATGAGTATGCTGTATGCTGGATGAATCCTATTAAGAATGCCAGTCAATCACGAAAAACCCTCAAAGCAAATAACTCAATAGACATGTCAAGAATCAGAAGGCAATCAAACCGGAAAGCGCCATTCTCCTTCCAAGATGACCTTGGCCAGATTCGACCACACAGGAAAGACCATCCTCCCTCCACGCTCAGGGCTCTGCACCTCGAAAGCAGTAGCGCCGTTGGAGAAAAACCTTGGGTCCCCGTTGATGGAGAGGACGACGCAATTGAGGAGGAGCGTGAGACGATAGCCCTTCCCTTCCTCTTCCTCGTCTCCTCTTCTACATTTTTTATCTCCATAAGAAGACCGCGACCCTTTTCTTGGAGGGAAATTTTCGTTGTTGAGAATGTCCTGTCCGGTGTAACTTCTTCTAACGTATTTTTCATTGGACCCCTATATTTTAGCTGTAATCACAATACGGCCATATGGTTTGTATATTTCTTAATACGTGCTTAACTTTTGTTGGAAAATTGCATTTCTCAGATAAAGCCTGCCTCTCAACAAAGTTGAGAAACAAACTGAACAAATCTGTGCTATCTTTTTTGATAATTTTATGAGATGTAATACATAATTTTTTTTTTTGAGCAACCGAGCCGAGCGTACTTAACTCGAGCTTGACTCGTTTAGGTTGTCGAATTCATTTCTTAACTCGAACTCGACTCGTTTAATAAACGAGTTAAGTTCGAGTTAAGTTTATCGAGCGAGTTCCAGTCGAGCTCAACTTGTTGAACAGCCCTATTCGCGACTTTAGAGGAGTCAACTAGGACACATCAGATTCGAATTAAGGATACACAATATATATAATGCTCAAACCATCCAGGTGTCTCACAAATGCAGTCCAATGCAACCTAATGATTTAAATTTGTATAAATATGAGTTTCTAATGTGCTTATAAACACTAATTTAATATAAATCATCATTTAGTTCATGCTATTTTTGTAAAAAAAAAAAAATTATGTTTAAGGGCCACTTTTTTATCATTAAAAAAATTAGTTAAGTAGAAAAACGACTAAATATAACCAAATCACTCTTAACCTTATATCTATTAGAATAGATTATAAAATACTATTTTAATAATTACTTTTAAAATCTTTTATATGGTATGCTTTTTACCAACTATCTCTCTCTCTCCCCGCCTCGTCCCCACGACTACGTGTTATGTCCAGCTCCTATACAACTGATGGCTGGAGGGACGTAAGAATTATATATATATATATATAAATTGTGTGGCATATTTGAGCGACACTGGCCCCGCTCTGTTAGAAGACAGAGAAAGAGAGACCTCTGTTACAGAGCGAGAGACCTCTGTTACAGAGCGAGAGAGGGAAAGGGGGATGAGCTATCTTTTCCCTGCGTCTACCTTCCTTCCTCTACGGGAGGCCCTAACCTCCCACAACCATGTCCCCAAATTTGGATCAAACACCTTCCCCATCCAACGGCACCAAGATTCCCTGGTTCCCTTCCCATCCTCCTCCTCTCCCGCCCGCCGCGTTTCCCTCGAGGCCCCCTTCTGCTCGCTGGTGGCGAGGGCCGAGGCTAACCAGGCGACGTTAACTTCGTCTGCGCCGCCGACCTCACCTCCATCTCCCTCCTCGGCCGCCGATTCCCCGGCGGAGCTGGTGAGGCGATTCTACGACGGAATCAATGGCCGCAACCTGGAATCCGTGGAGGAGCTCATTGCCGAGAACTGCGTCTACGAGGACCTCATCTTCCCTCGTCCCTTCGTTGGCCGCAAGGTTTGTGCCTTTGTGGACTATAATACTGCTTCGTCTGCGCCCTCCACTCCTCTTCCCGTTGCAGCGTAACGGATCGGTTTCTCTTATCTCTGTTTATTGACGCGAAACGTTTTCGTGGATGGATCGGACTTCTGACGTAGTATTATATTGCGTTTGCTCCGGACGTTTCTGGATCTTTAATTTGGATCAGGTCGGGTTGTTATTTGTAATTTGAATCTATGCTCGGGAATATGGGCTGGGTTCAGGTTTGATCGTGCTACGTGCAAATTATTAGAGCCAATGCTTTTGATACGGTTTTCAAAAGGTTCAAATCTGTCCCAGATGACCCGGATCCATATCTGATTTGATGGTATAAGGTTGATCCAGATCCAGAACATAGATGATAGTGCTAGGTCTCCTGGGTCGCTCCAAATCAGGGGCTGTGCTGCTTTGGCACAGAGAACGGTGCAAAATGGACCTGACTTGGAACAATAGATTCGAGTCAAGATAATGACCCGGATCCAATTGAATTTTGAATCGAGTCAGCCGAGCTGCCTGTTAGATGAACCGATCATTTGAGATATTCAACTAGAAATACTAAAATATATACGAAATTTAAAAGAAGAAATATCTTAACGGTGTTTAAGAAAATAAAAATATCATATGGCATTCTTAATCTAATTGGTTTCCAACTTATTGGATTTGACTTCGCCGGTTCAAGTTATTTTCTAAAAAAATTGCCTTTGTTCTACAGAATCAGCCAATTTGAAACGAATTTCATAGCAATTTAAGAGCACCATTATGTGTTTTTCAAATATTCTAGTAGTTTGAAGTAAAAAAAAAAAAATTTAAAACTGAATTTTGTAACATTTTTTTGTCAGTTCCCAACCAATTTAGCTGAACCAACAACCGATTCACTGAATCCGATTAAATTTGAGAACCAGCTTTTACAACACTTGTACAGAAATCTGATCCGGGTAATGAAGGAGAAGATTGGGATTCAGTAATTAAGTAGTGATTTAATGAGAAAACCAAGCATGGGATTGTGAATCTGATAAGAAAAACAGATTCATGCGGTTCTTGATATGGATATGCAGGCGATTCTTGAATTCTTCAAGAAGTTTACAGAGTCAATCAGTGCAGACTTGCAGTTTGTGATAGACGACATAAGTGGCGACGATTCTTCAGCTGTTGGGGTCACATGGCACCTTGGTATGCCATCTTCTGTTCTGCCTGTCGTTGTTCATCTCTAGCACCAACCTTTCCTTCTGTGATTTCTTTACTGTCAATGACATTTACATACGTTTAACAGAATGGAAGGGGAGATCCTTCCCTTTTAGCAAGGGCTGCAGCTTTTATCGATGCGAAGTGAGCAATGGCAAGAGGAAGATCATGTGAGTACAGTCTGCTATTGCCTCCACCCATCTTTTGTTGATGTAACTATCGAGCTTGGAAATGCAGAACTCCTCCTTGACTCGATAGGAATTTCTCCCCGTCACGGATTTTGTGGCAAAGAATCATGTGCCCTTCAACTGAAAAAAGTAATAAGCACCTGATTACAAGGAAAAGGAAAATGAAGGTATCTTTTATGTCTTTGACGTTTGCCAAAAATAGTTTGATACCTTGATCTTTTCCCATGTAGAACTTTCTCACTCGATCTGTTTTTAACCCACTCCAGTGCAACACCAAATGAGTTTTTCCAAAAATTTTACGTTATATTATTCATCGTGCAGTTTCACTTTCACATATGCCAAAAGCTAGTTCCTTGAAAATGTCATGGGATTTTGCTTTGCAGAAATCTTTGTTCCTGGATCAAACAAATAAATTTCTTTGAAGAAGGTGCAATACTGCAATGCATTTCAAAGTAATTACAAAAGAAGTGCATGAATATAGACACGCAGGATTACACAGCAGTTAGCAGTTGTATATATTGATAAAACAACATATTGGAAATGGGGCTGTAAACTTCAGCGCGTTTGGTCCATGCTTACACACTGTGGTAGTTTCAGTCATACCAACAGCCACCGGCAAACTGACATGAATTCCCAAGTAGAGACTGGAAAGCAGTGGCGAAGCCAGAATTTTTTGTCTATGGGGCACTCTTATAGAAATTTTCATTTCTGAAGGGACACAACATATATAAATAAGTAAATAATTGTAAGAAACCTATGTAAAAATATGTAAAAATAAATAAATATTTTGTGCTAGCGTGGGCAACTGCCCACTCGAGCCTTTATGTAGCTCCGCTACTGCTGGAAAGGAGATAATATCAGCTCATGGTGTTCGTCTTCATTTGGTGCTCTGGATAACTATTCTTTCTGAGTTTTTAACCTGTTTTTATTTGCACAGTTACGGAAGAGATAGTGTGGAACCTGCTCTGAAACCTGGAGAGCTGGCCCTGGTATGCCACTGAATTATTCATTTTTTCCGCTATGAGCACGTAATGTTCCTGATTATATCTATGTATGTTCCTGATTAGCCTATAGGCATCACCAGTGTGGCTGTGTTGCAGCACTTGCGAAGTTCTTGTGAATATATTTGCTGACGTATGCATTCTCTTAACAGAGTGCCATCAGAGGAGTAACTCTGCTTCTTCAACAGTTTCCTCAACTTGCCGACCGCTTATAGCAAACCAATTGGAAGTCAGCACAACAGTTGCTCCCTTCTCATCCTAGAACACTGTAAATATGTAATTTGACAGCTATTTGCTTTATCTTGATTTAGTAATATCATACATGAGGCTACTTTTACCTATCAATTTACTATACCAATCTGTACCTTTTTTTCTTCCCTACTATAGGATTACTTTTAGAAGCTATCGCCAATGAAGACCGAAAATGTGTAATTTAACAGTTATCAATTACTTTAATCTGTGTAACTGTTGTTTATCTCTGTTTAGTATATCAAAATTTTACCTATCAATTTACTGTACCGATCTGTATATTTTTATTTCCTCTAGCATCATTCCTTGTAAAGATTGCTGCCCGTGAAGGCACATCTGTTAGATTTCATACATTACAGCACATTCCGCAACTCTGTGATTGTTTATCCTTCCTGATTTGCTATTCACGTACACAAGAGACTTCCACAAAAACAACTAGTCCTTCTAGCTGTTCTTTATCAGGTACAGTGTAGCTCATTATCACATTGGAGATTTGGAGCATGAGTACAAAAAATGAGAGAATACTTGCCAATGTAATGTAAATTGGTTATACATTTGCACATATCATTTCCCTGAACAAACGTAAAGTGGCTTCAGCACAGCCATCATGTGTATAACCAGCAATTATAGCATTCTGTGATATTTAAGCTTTGTTCTAGCATCTCCTGAAATAGAATCCAGCCACACTTAAAATGCTTGCATCTTCAATGCAAGGTGGTGAATTGCATCCTTACATATCTCTATCACACATCAAAATGGACGAACCACAAAATCACGGATCACTGAAGGAGCATTGACGGAAGAGGAAAGAAAGCAGTAAACAGCAGATTCTTCTCTATTCGTAGCCACACTCCTAACCCCCGTGTCCTTCCCTTCCATATAAATGATGACACTAGGGCTCATACTATAGATCAGAAGTATTAGACAGTGGGCGATCAGCGTATATTGACTACCCAAAAACAGAAGATGAAAAAGATTATATTAGAGTTAGGGGCATGTTGCAGGAGGATCAAAGATCATTTCAATTTTGGTAATGCTCAGGGGAATGAGTCAATGACACTGTGAACGATTCCCATCCATAAGGAACTTCACTTGAATGGTGGTAAGGGATAGTAAGCAGGCCCTAGAAGGCATAAAATCTATGTGGTTATCAGTTTGTCACGACATCTATGACATATATGCATATTTTAAGATCAATATCCAGAAGCTCATTCAGAAATGAAGTTTGTTATAGAACCCCTTATCTCTCTCCTTATCTCCTTTCTCTGTTCTTTAAATTTATGAATGACACCAACTTGCCCCTGGGCACCTCACACCACAACATAGCCAAAAAAAAAAGAAAAAAAGAAGACGGTGCAACTAAGCAAAAAAATATGAGGAATACCTCTGAAAATCTTTCTAAGAATATTACTCTTAGGAATGTGACCCTCCTCTCTCGCATACAAGTAGAAAGGAAAGGAAGATCCCACTAAGATACAGCCCATTATAATTACTATAATAATAATAGAAGTTCCAAAGTTCCAGTCACAGTATGAAGTTCTAAATTAGAAGGAAATTTCTGATGGCCCTTCCAGACGAATATAATCATAAAGGATTCCTTGAAAAGGCCATGAACTTCTAGCCTGGGTGAGGAAGATGGTATTCTCACCTTCCAGAAGCCACGCATTGATAATGTCAATGTTGAACAGCCAATATAGCCCATGAATCCCATGCCTGGCGATTGTGTTGTCCGTACCAATCCTACCAGTTGAGAAATGAGGCGCGTTTGCGTTTGGATCATTGAAGCGAACCTTTGCCAATGCAAAACTAGGTCAGTAGAGCAATCCATTTAAGATGCTAACGAAATTGAAGTGCATGAGCCTGGAAGTATGCCTGCAGGTCAGAATCTGTGGCAGATGCAAGAGCAATCCGGAGCTTGTAAGTCCCACTTTGGCTTACCGCATCAAGTTTGAATTTTATCTGCCATGTGGTTGGCTGGTATGTGCTATTTTTGAGCCTGCATGATGTTGACAATTACATATAAAAAATTCACTAGTCTTTATATTGTAGAACAGATGACTTCCCTGCATTGTAATGATAAGCGCAGTGCTTTCTTGGCAAAATGGTCCCAGATGTAAAATCATGTCTAGGTAAATATCATGCAAATTGGTCCTCTCTTTTGCAAAAGTACTCTAAAGTAATCCCTGAAATTGAGGGCCATGCCTGCCTTCTTACTGCAGCCTATGTCACATGGACACCATAACGGGTTCATGGATTTGGCAATTTTATGGATCTCATAGTGTTCCTTGCACATAAGAGGACAACTCTTTTAGTGCCACAAAGTGACCAGATTATCCTGAAAAAACCTTACACACACACACACTTTGCAAACATATATATATATATATATATATATATATATATATATATATATATATATATATATATATATATATATATATATATATATATATATATATATATATATATATATATATATATATATATACAACAAGTATGGGCAATATCTTGGAAATATCATGTTTTTTTTTTGTCAAAACAGCATGAGTATTTTTAAAGGGTAAAATATTTTCAAATGTCGCCAAAATGTATATTTTGTGACAATATCATGTTATTTTCCCCGTTTATAAAGAACCTTTCTTATTTTAGCTTACAGTACCAATTTTTTTTATTTTAGAAGCTACTTTGAATCTTTATCAACAAATTTATAAGTTAGTATAGAACTCCTAATTTTATCTATTTTATATATTATTGCATTTGCAATTGTATCAGTGGACAAGTTAGCAACTTTGTCACGTTAGGACCCATCTGAGCAGATGACAAGTGGTAAGCATGCTTCTCTAGAACTGAAAGGTGGAAATTTCTAAAGATGAAGGATTAAAGAAAAGGTTATTATCTGGAAAAGAACGTAGAGCTAAGAGACCAATTTATCCTTAAAAACCTAAAGGAATCTCCAAAATCTTTTAGTTAGAACATGGAATGACGTACACAGATATCTGGAGTATGGAAGACCAACTCAATTATCCCCACCTGGTAACTTGCGCAAAAAACCAGTCTCGAGCATCGTTACCGGCACCGATTTTGTAGACAAGATCCTCAGCAGGGAATAAGTCTGCATACCTCTCCCACAGTCCATATTGCCTGAACCTGCTAGTGTAAGTGAGTTATCAAGCTATAATGTTAGTTCTAGCATAAAACTTCCAACTAATTGGAATTCTGATAACTCCTTAGCAAACAGTTCCTTGTTGAAAGGAAATTTAATCACTAAAATTTCCATCTCATTGCATACGAAGCAGGAAACAAGCTCTCTCTCTGTCCCTCCCTCCCTCCTACATACATGGAAAGAATAACCCTATCTTCTTGACTGTGGGCATGAACAGAAAGCTGTTGAATGGAAGTAAACCTCATACAGACACTAAATATGCAGCCTCTGCCCATTTACATAGCGATTCATTGGTGACCACTTGTCAATTAGATGGACCATGTACAGCAAACAAAGAGCAAAAGAAAGATCATAAAGCAATATTGCAGATACACTTCGACTTGACTAGATAAACAAGCTATCTTTCTAATATCGCTGATGCTTGAGCAAGAATTCTGGTGGCAAATGATCGATGGAGGCATCCGTTGCATAATCATGTTATATCAATCAAGCTTCCACGTGTTGAAGTTATATACCGGACAAGACTTGGATATGGAATCAAAGAATGAATTACACTCAAGGATATGGACTTACTTGTCAGGATGGTTAACATAAAGTTTGTTGACATAATTTGGGTTGGGATCAGGAACATAGAACTCTGCAGCAGAGCGGTCAGGAATCCCTATCTCCCACAGGGTAGGACCATCTCTTGGAGGCTCGTATACCAGATTACCCAAATCAATACGACCCCCTGCATTTTTTGCAACAATAATTGGATCCATAATAGAACCAATTATAGGAACTATCGACTACAACCTTGAATATGTCATTAATCGTGAACTAAAAGCATTAAGCGCAGCAGGTCATGCAGTAACTTTCAGTTCATTTACATTAAGAAAGAAGTGCATAAATACAAGATGCAGCAGTCTGAAAACTTGTAAATTTTGTAATAGCATGGAGATTAAGTGCAAGTTTAGTGCCATCCTCTTTTCCCTGCTAGTGCCACAATATTAGCAAAATTCTGAGGCCATCATCATGTTTATCATCATACATTGGAAAACTGCTGACAAAACCATTTCAGAGGAAAGATATTTTCAAGGTGTCAAAATTTGAGTACAGAATAACCTCCTAGAGATTTTATATTTTGTTGTTCCCATTTAAATGGAGCATGTAAAGCGTTGTGAACTTGGAGCAAAAAGTCAACCTGAAGAGATGTTAACAATTAAATCATATTTATAATCTCCAATGAATCCAGGAACCCATGCATAAAGATTATAGCTTCCAAGTCGAACATGACTGATGGTGAAGGAACCATCACAGTCAGCTTTAGTCCAAAATTGATATCCCTGAAAAGGACAAAGTAAAAAAAAAAAGAATTAAAACACATAGCATGCATGAACCAACTGCTGCTGCTGCAAGCTTTTGTGACAGCATAGAGATAATGCATTGCCATTTAGGAGAATGCAAGAAATTCTGCACGTAATTGTTTTCGGACTGCACAAAAATGCACTAGCACAGATGCCTGGATCACCTTGCATTCCCTTTGCCAGGACCCAACTTCTCCAGGTGGGGCTAAACCCACATAAGCAGTGTCTGCAGACAATGCTTCCCGAGAAACATACCTGAATATAATAATCAAAAGGCACAGTGAGGAAATGAACACGATGCCAACCTAAGGTAGAACAATAACAAAATCCAAAGATAACAAAAGCATCGTAGAATCACAGATTCAAATAGCTCTTAATAACATGACAAGGTTGATCATAGCTGGCCCGGAACCACGCAACCAGATAGGTAGTATAATGAAGAAGCATTTTGTGTCACTGGGATAATAAATGTACAGAACATGCCTATCTTTAACCATTAGTCTCCCACTAAGAGACCCTCGCTCATCAGCAGTTGGGAAGTCCGCCGAAGCTGGAAAGTCATAAGGCCAACTTTGTACTTCAAGTATCATCTGGAACAGATGAAACAGAAGAAAAATGAATATTGTGGAATTTGTAAACGTCAAACAGGTGTTTTGTTTCGTACTTCTCACAGATGTTTTGAATTGAAATTTTCTATGTGTAACCAGCAAATTGCATCTATAATCATATGAAGCTGAACGCCAGATAAAACCTGAGACTTCGCGTCCTGCCAAAGAAGTGAATCTGATCCAACCATCCCGGAATTAAGATAGATAAACACGGGCCCGAAAACTTTCTTCCAAGGTTCACCATCTCGAAACTTGGGGACGAGATCATCCCCAGCATAGTGAGTACTAAGGAACATCTGTCGGAGAAAGGATTCTCATAGATTTGGGAGAAAAATCAGAGGAGACCAGAAATCAAGCATGCAAATTACACAGAGTGCACTTACAAGTTACAAGTCACAGCTAAATCCTTCCCGCTAATGCTGAGATTTGACATCCTATTGCAGAATTTCTAGGAAAGGAACGAAAAAAATTCAAAATAGACAGGAATCCTGATTTGACAGAGAAAACCTTTCAATGGCTCCAAGGCATTATTTACCAGGATACATTCTTCCGTTTTCTATTATTCGCTTCTCCACTTAGGTTTGCTTCTCGCTTCACACCGCTTTCCATAGACCGTCATCTACGCTAGTATTATAGTTAAATTATTTCTTCCCGCAATCTTTCCATTTACTCGTACCTGTGATCCGAGACTCCGAGCATGAACGCCCATCCACTGTTCCACAAAAAATAAGGACTTATGTTGCTAGTCTGTCTAACCGCTATCATGAATAAGTGCAATCAAACTGACCCGTGAGTGTTACTGGAAGCGCAGTTCGGAATCAAAATTCGACGCGCTTCAGAAGCTCGGCAAGAAGGAAGGTCGCTTCCGGTAGAAGAGGAAGTGAATTTCCCATTACTGGGAAAGCGAACTTCCTGCTTAGAAGCAAAATTGCTTCCCTGGTCAGGGGGAGCTCGCTTGCTTGAATTATTCTTTCCGCTTCGTATTCTTCTTGTGGTTCTTCACAAAATGAGCTCTATAAAAAGCCAGTGTGCTTCGTGTCGGCGGGAACTCGCTTCCTTCTCTCTATATATATAGTGTGTGTGCGGGGCAATGTCGCAAATGAGGTTTTTTTTGTTCTTTTTTTCTTTAACTGATCATTATGGTCTTCTTCCATGGTTAAATTTCTAATATATTTTTGTTAGTCAAAATATGGCTTCTTAAATTCCTTCTCTTTTCGCTTCAAGTTCAGTCTTCGCGCTTTTACTTGGCTCTCACTTCCACCTTTTAAAACTTCATTTCTGCTTTTGTCAACTCTGCTCCAAACTGTACCTCTCTTCTTGCCTACTTTCTTCATTTTGCCAACAGGACATTATTTTCTCTCATTCACAAAGTACTTGGCAAATACCACAAACAAGGAAGATGTAATGTCAATCAAATACATATTCTTATCAACCAACTAAACTACTTATGGTTCCTTTGGTGAATCCCTAGCTCCACGATTAACCATAAAGATGTTTATATGCAGAAGTCCACAAACTATAATTTGTTATGGAAAGAGGATAAACACGATCAGTTGAAAGAAGATTGGAAGAGATATATCGAGTAGATTGGAAGAGATATATCGAGTTTCTCTCAATGGGATAAGTTGCCATCTCTTGTTCTAGATGATTCTTTTGTTAGTCTCAAGAATCTCTCAACCGCTCAACCTTTATCCTTATCCCCTCTATCTTCCCTCTCTTCCANAAAGTCACCGACCGTTTTCCGCCCGACCTCGCCGTATCAACACCATCGCCCTTTGAGCAGAAGGCAGGTAGCAGGATTGTCAAGGGCTCCTATTCCAATCGGGGATTCCATATCTGGCGGGGCCAACTTTCCCTCCTCGACACCAGAATCAGAGGGCGAGGCGCAGACGAGATCCTGATTTGGGGAATACCCAATCCGCTCGAACTCCAGCTCCTTCCCTGTTTCCTGGTGAGCGCCTTGCACCCAATCCGCTCGAACTCCAGCTCCTCTCCCCTGTTTCGCCTGAGCGAGCGATTCTTCCTACATCGCTCGAGCTCCAGCTCCTCCCCTGTTCCGCTCGAACGAGCGTCGTCAACAGCGAGCAATCTCACAACGCTCGAGCGAGCGTCGTCGACCCTACACCGCCCGCTGACCCTTCACCGCCTGCTCAAGCGCCCGCTCCTGCATCGACCCTCATCTGGCACCAGACGGAGTCCTTCCGAGCGCTGCACGAGGGAGTGGTGGATGGCAGTGCGAGCGTGAAGGAGAGGTGTTCTTAGCTTCCGTCTCAGCTGGTTGGGGAGGGTGTCGAGTTCGATATTCAGAAAGCGCCAACCACACCGCCTCAGGAGCAAGGCTGATTTGGAAGAAGTAGGTCATCTGGTAGCATTCAATCTTATTTTTTCCATGGCAGCAACATATCAAGAAGGCTGCAATTCAAAGAATGGGCCATCCGACCAAGGTAATAACACTTTGAAAATTACCTCTCAACGTCTCACTGGCCCAAACTATTTAGGTTGGGCTAAGGCGGCCAGACTGTTTCTAAGCAGTCGTTCAAAGGTCGGATATATCAATGGTGACATAAAGCCACCGGCAAAAAACGATCCAAAATATCGCGAGTGGGAATGCGAAAATGACATGGTTATGTCATGGCTTATTAATTCCATGGATTCCTCTGTTGCAAATCTTCTTCTTTATGTGGAGACGGCAAAGGATATTTGGGACAACCTGAAAGAATTATTTGGTGAGCAGAACAATCTTGCTCGTGTTTATGAAATTCAAAATGAGATCGCTCAACTTACTATGGGAGATAAAGATATTACTCTATATCTCGGTCAAATGCGCAGTCTATATGATGAATTACTTCAGTATCGTCCAGCCACTTCAGATCCAGAAGTACACAAAAAAAGATTTGATGAAGACAAGATCTTTAAGGTTCTCGCCGGCCTTGGAAGAGAATACGAGACCCTTCGCAGTCAGGTACTTAATTCCAATCCTCTACCATCATTTGATAGTGTGTGTCAAATGATACAGCGTGAAGTGGCTCGAAGGAAAGCTATGAATGTTACTTCAAAACTCGACATCAATGAAGAAAATAGTGATAAGATGATATGTTATACAAAGGCCGACAACAAGCAAAGCAATTTCAAACCAGGCGACGAGAGTTCTAATAACCAACGGAATCGATCTCGTTGGAAATGCACCCACTGTAAGAAAACGGGGCATACTCGGGAACGTTGTTGGGAGTTGATTGGTCGACCTAGCAAAGACAGATCTTCAAGGCCATCAGATTTTGCGAACTTTGTGACTAAAGATGATCTTGAGAAGTTTTTCCAGAAATTTGCAAAGACTACCAACCTTATTACGTCTCAACCTGTTGGGAACTTGAGTGAAGGTAAGAACATTGCGTTAATGACTATTTCTAAATGTTCTCCTTGGGTAATTGATTCTGGAGCTACTGATCATGTAACTGGTGACACAACCAATTTAGACGAGATAGACAAAGAACAAAAACATCGTATCTTTATTGCTGATGGGAGTCCGATTAGTGTTGATGGCATTGGCAAAACTAGTTTTTTTGATAAAGGAATCAAGTCTACTGTTTTATATGTTCCAAAAATAAGTACTAGCTTGATATCTGTTAGCAAAATAACCAAATCTCATGATTGTTTGGTTATTTTCTCGTCAAAGGAGGTGATCTTTCAGGAACAGGGCACGAAGAAAGTGATTGGTAGAGGACGAGAACATAATGGTCTCTATGTCATGGACTCTTGCGACGTTAGTCTTCTCACTAGCAATAACAATTTGAACGAGTCAGATTACAAGAAGTGGCACGCCCGTCTTGGACACATATCAGATAGTAGTTTGCAGCGGCTTGTTCCTAACCTCGTCACTGAAAATTGGGCTTGTGATGCTTGTGAATTTGCAAAATTTACAAGGTTACCGTTCCACACTTCTAATGAAAGGTCTTCTAATTTTTTTGATCTTGTTTATTCTGATGTTTGGGGACCGGCTCCTGAGGCCTCTTATATAGGATTCAAATACTATGTCTCGTTCATTGATGATAAATCTAGAATGACATGGATATATTTTCTTCAGAATAAAAGTGAAGTGCCTAAAGTGTTTGAAGAATATTATAACATGATTTTTACCCAGTACAGCTTGAAGATTAAAAAACTTCGGTCTGACAATGGTGGGGAGTATGTCAATGATACTCTAAAATCCTTCCTGGCAAAGAAAGGCATTGAACCTCAATACACCTGCTCAGGGACGCCTCAGCAAAATGGCGTCGCTGAAAGGAAAAACCGTCAATTGCTTAATATTGCTCGTGCTCTTATGATGCATATGAATGTTCCTGCTTATTTTTGAACTGATGCTATTGCCACTGCGTGTTACTTGTCCAACAGAATTCCAAATTCTAGTATAAACTATGATATCCCTATTCAGCTTCTTCTTGATAGAAAGTGCTCTGTTCAACATCTGAAAGTGTTTGGTTGCAAATGTTATGTTCATATTCAAGATCATCTTAGAAACAAATTTGAGAAACGAGCTGTTAAGTGTGTTTTTTTGGGATATTCTAGCAAAAAGAGAGGTTATAAATGCTATGATCCCATGAGTAGAAGATTGTTTGTCTCTTGTGATGTTAAATTTTTTGAGCAGGAACCATTCTTTGAGACACCAAATCAGGGGGAGAAAATCAATGATAGCTCCATAAACTCTTCAAGTTTTACCACTGAACCTGTTCGACCCATCATAGATCCCGAACAAGCAATGCCTACCATTCATGACACTACATCCAGTTCACCTATTGAAACTCCTCAACCTATCACTGACCCTGCCATCCTTGAAGAACCTATCAATTTACCCCAAGAGATACCCTTAGAAGACCAACATGTGCGTCGATCATCCCGCATTACAAGACCACCTATAAAACTTAGTGATTATTACACCTACCTCTCTACAGACCGAATCCATTCCATTGACCAATACCTAACCCTTGAACATCTCTCACCAATCTATAGGAACTATGTCCTCAATACTTATCTTCACACCGAACCAAAAAACTTTGAAGAAGCTATCAAACATGTTCAGTGGAAGGAAGCTATAAAAGAAGAACTGAATGCTTTAGAGAAAAATCAGACTTGGGATTTGGTGCCTCTTCCAAAAGGAAAGAAATTAGTTGGCTGCAAGTGGATATACAAAGTCAAATACAAAAGTGATGGAACCATTGAACGGTTCAAGGCACGACTCGTCGCAAAAGGGTTCACTCAAACTGAAGGTATTGACTACTCGGAAACATTTGCTCCAGTTGCTAAAATGAATACTGTCAGAACCCTGTTGTCAATTGCAGCAAATAAAAACTGGAACTTGATGCAACTGGATGTAAAAAATGTTTTCCTTAATGGAGAACTTACTGAAGAAGTGTACATGGAAATTCCTCTCGGTATAAGCAGTAAGAGTGGCTATGCATGCAAACTGAAAAAAGCTCTTTATGGTCTGAAGCAATCTCCTCGAGCATGGTTTGCTCGCCTTAGTGATGCTCTTGTTCAATGTGGTTTTAAACGAAGTTCAGCAGATTACACCATGTTTACTCATATTCGTAAATCTAAAACTACTATCCTTCTGGTATATGTTGATGACATTATTTTGACAGGAGATGATGATACTTTTATACTTCGCGTAAAGACATTTCTTAACAAGCAGTTTGAGATCAAGGATCTTGGAGTCTTGCGATATTTCTTAGGTATTGAAGTGGCACACTCAGATAAAGGTATTTTCATGTGCCAGAGAAAATATACTCTAGATCTGCTTAAAGAGACAGGTAACATTGGAGCAAAAGCCGCCGACACACCACTTGAAATGAATTGCAAATTGAAAACTAATGAGGGTGACCTTGTCGAAAATATCCAAAGCTTTCAAAAGCTTGTTGGAAAACTCATTTATCTTACTGTCACCAGACCAGATATCATGTATGCAGTCAGTCTTATAAGCCAGTTCATGCACAAGCCCAGGTCTTCACACGTCGAAGCAGCTCATAGAATTCTTCGTTATCTTAAAGGAACTCCAGGGAAAGGAGTTTTAATGAAGCGGGGCCATACATTGGATGTCGTTGGATATTGTGATGCCGATTGGGCAGGCGACCCAAATGATAGGAGATCAACTTCTGGGTACTGCACCATTGTTGGGGGGAATCTCGTCACATGGAAAAGTAAAAAACAGTCTGTGGTTGCTAGGTCAAGTGCTGAAGCTGAATACAGAGCCATGGCAGCATGCACATGTGAACTAATATGGATTAAAGCCTTACTAAAGGATATGAATGTTGAAATTAGTGGACCCATGAACTTAATGTGTGACAACATGGCTGCTATCTACATTGGTGCTAATCCGGTGTTTCATGAACGAACCAAGCATATA
>JAANDH010000111.1:0-70359 GCA_011799765.1 Nymphaea thermarum
GTTCACTACGTGAGCTGAGGTGAGTTTTCTTGCACCTCTTTCTGTAATGTTTATTTTGATGAATGAATAGTTTAAGCATACTCTGCCAAAGTTGATATTGAGTATTATTCTAGACATCGAGACTCTGTCAGTTTTTCTCTGCATATATCGGGTTTGGATCTAAGTTATATTTAGGGCCCGCATCACGTTTTCCAACATCCTTTTGCTGTTTGCATTGACATAGTGTTTGCTGTTTATTTGACATATTGCTCAAGGTCTAAGAGCGACGGATATCTCCATAAAGCCCATAGGGAACGACCCTGTGAATGTTTGCCAGAAGGGAAGCCTCGGCAATTTTTTTTCCTACGCCTGTCCCATACCATTATTCAGATCCTCTGTCTTGATCACAAAGGCCTTCTATATGACACTATAAGAACTCTGAAAGATTGCAATATACAAGTGCGTTATGGAAGGTTTACTTCAAAGGGGCATGGCAATTGTGAGCTTGAGTTGTTTGTAATGTTTGCAGATGGGAAGAAGATGATCGATTCAGAGAAGCAGAGGGCTTTGTGTTCAAGGTTGTAAACAGAATTGCTTCAGCCTCTGCAGGTGAAGGTGGTGAATCGAGGTCCTGATATGGAGCTTCTTGTTGCCAATGCGGTTGAGTTACCTGGTCAGGGCCGGCCATTGGTTTTCAATGACATCACCTATGCTCTCAAACAGCTGAAGCTCTGCATCTTTTCTGTATGTCTTCTTTCTTGCTATTTGTTCTTTTGTTTGACAAACATCGCAATGTTTGTTGTAGGTAACATTGAAACCAATAGAGCATTGTGTTTTCTCGTGGTAGAATGCGTTCTTGAAACCAATAGAGTTGCTCGAATTCTGATTCTGAAGATGCTTTGCTGTGTTCTCTGTCCAATTTTTCCTGCTGGACACTCAAATAAGTCTCTCAAGTCAGTGGCATTGAATGATTTGTTCTTAATAGCAACGTACATGCTTCCTGTTTTCTTGAAGTGAATAGATCTTCCACTTTCTCCCATTGTAACTCATAGGTTGTGGGACATGCGAGCAACTTCCTATTCACAAGCTATGATGAATTTTTAATCTTCTCAATTTTTTCTGTAGACCTTACTTTGGACTGTTATAAGGAAATTCATGTTGTAAAGTTTGTATCGTGTTACCTTTTGATGTGAATGGGAAATGTGTATGTGTAAGGAGGCAAATTTTGAACTGTCGATATGATTTGATCTTGTAGAGGGCTTCTCATTATTCATGTGTCTCGTTGTTAGTATAATTAATTTTTTGCAACAGTTACATATTAAATTTATGTGCATCGAGGTTGCACCAGTTTCATATCTAATATAATCGGTTTTTTTGTGTTTTATGGTTAAGACACAAAAAAACAACATTTACCATGTTAAATTCTTCTTGTGCATCAAACATGATTAAATTTATCATGTTAAATTTTTCTTGTGCATCAAACAGAGTTAAATTTACCACGGTAAATTCTTCATGCCCATCAAACAGGGCCTCAGATTGGATGAGGGAGAAATTTCATCCTGTAAATTTTTCTAGAAAAATTTACAATGATAAATTTACCACGTTAAATTCTTCCTGTGCATCAAACGGGCCCTAAATTTACAACTAAATTTTAGAAAAACTTACTTGTCCTATATAGAAACTTTGAAAAATGATATTTCTACTCGTGTCAAAATTTAGAACTTTAATTCGGCCTCCCTCAAAAAAAAATTTCTGGCTCCATCCCTGGTCCCCATGTGAACAACCCCAGAAAAGTTCTCGCAACAAGAGTACAAATGGTGTCTCCTTCTGGCTAGCATGAACAAATATAACAGGATTGAATCTTATAATATCAGCCTGGCCAACATGTGCATTCTTTGTAAATGTGATGACTAATCCTCCAAGCTCACTTAGGTCAAGAAGGTTTGGCTCTTCATTGCCAATAAATTTGGTTTACAACGATCTTGCTTTTTTGGTTCAGTTATGGAGACTTGGAGATGGTGGTGACAAATGAAGATTGAATCTAAGTGGGCAGGGAGAGCTTGGAGGTTAGCAGTCTTTCCCATGAACATATGGAGATTCAGAAACTATGTTGAGCTGCCTCATAAATATTTGTGGTCGAAATTAGTAAGAGCAAATGTGGCCACATGGGTAGTTCTCTGTTCCATCAGTTGCAGATCTCATCGAACCATTAATTTAGCCAGCTGAGCATAAGCACATCAAATGATCTGATGGTCGACCATCCATCACAAAATAATTAGGATGGCATAGCACATAGATTTGTTGGAAAGGTAACCTCCTAAGTTATTTGACCTTATTAAATATGAGATTTGGGTGAGCAAGAGGATTACTACCTATATGAGCCCGAAGCCTCCCCCCTTCCCCTCCTCTCCCTCTCAAAAAAATTCTCTTTGCCTCGGACGCACCGGTGTTTAGTGTGAAATGCACCGGTGTTTAGTGTTCACAGGAATCAAACTGAGAATACAATATCAATATAACCCCAACTCGATCAACTATACCATACCCCTGGGGACTATGAACGGCTTTTTTCTCCATGGAAAAGGCTAACAAGTGTCGCAAAGCTTTTTTATTAAACCATACTTCTTATATTAAAGAACTGGTCCGTGGTTCTAAACTGCGCAACCAAATGATTGGAAGAGGAAGAAGAAAGGAATTAGTCAAAGAAGGGAACTTTGAATCCAATGCAAAAGGGATAAAATAAATGGAGAGCGAGGGATTGGAGGGTGCATCTTCATCGCCTTTCTCTCTGAGATCATTATGGCAGGGGGCTGATGGATTCCGGCAACCGGTTCACTACTATAAGATATATAACGTTTAGTGGCATCTAAGAAACGCCAGTAAAGGCTTTCAGTGAGAAAAATAAAATGCCGCTTTAAATAAATGCCAGAGTACCCAATCGTTGATTGCATTCAATGGTGTTGAATACATGTCACTAAAAAGCGCTATTCGGTGACGGACAAAGATTGTCATTGTAGATGTTTTAATGGCTCTAGATATTTAAAGATGCCATTAGAAGCATTTTCGGTAGCATTTATCAGTGATATGGTAGGTATGCTAGCGGCGTCATTCTATGGCGAGTTTTACATGCCGTTGAAGACCTTTTAGCAGCACCCATTCCATGCCATGTCAAACATTCAATGGCATAAGGAGAACGCCGATAAAAAAAATGGCATATCTTTAGTAGCAGCGAAATTATTATGGCATAGAAACTCAAAAATAAGAAAAATGACAAATTTCTTGACAACATAGAGATCCCTGTCATTAAAATTAAATTTTGGAACATCCAAGTTTGTTGTACAATATGAAATCATAACAGTTACAACTACTCATTTTTCATGTCCACCTCTAAATGAAAGACGAGGTAGAGCTTCCAATATTCTTCACATTAAATGGCTGATCGGTCGATTGATATGGTGCTTACAACATTGTCATCGAAGACAAGAAGTAAAACTCTGGCTCAAACATGTCACCAAAGCTCCATAGTTCAATTGACCTGTCCTGGCTGGCATCTCAAGTGCACAATGCCTCTATTGGCTGCTCAGCACTTCCTTCAAGATATGGAACCTACAAAAACTTCGTGTACGATTCAAAGCAGCGTGCTTGATTGTGCAGCAGTAATATGGAAATATGCAGGTTCTTAAACTCCATGCTCTTCATATTAAAAGGCATAGATGCTAGTCTGAGATGCTAATTTAGAGTTTCAGTTTTCACTGCTGCAAGTTTAGTAAAACGCTTTTGCTGTCGAGGAATTTCTCCTCCCTTTTATGCACTTTCATGGTGTACGTTTTCTACTTGAACCAGCACTCGGGTACAATGCTCAGTGCTGAGTTGTGTCTCCGCACCTTATAACTGTTTCCTCTAGCTCCTCTCTTTCATTTGGGTGCCCAAGTATGTTGGCCTTTCATTTTTTACCAGATGAACATGAACAGTACGTCGTCCTATTTCTTTCTTCATAACGCCACCTTCGGTGGCCTCTCACTCAAGTTTCCTTGATTCATGTCTTCCTTTCAGGGAAAAACTCGGCACGAGGAAATGTATAGCAATTAAACGGATATTAAAAAATGTGTTTTATATATATATATATATATATATATATATATATATATATATATATATATATATATATATATATATATATTTGTCACATGATACTGCTGTAATGGCAGCATACTCATATTGGTAAGGTACGACACTGGTGTTAGTACTGGTACTATCATGGGTACTTCTTGGGTACTGGTCAAACAGTACCGGGTATGGTCAATGTACCCAAGACCATATCCGTCCGATATAAGACTCGATCAAAATTGACTGAGTCCTTTCTTATCTAAAATTTAGGATTTCAGTTTTGTTCTTTACACCATTTAAACTCATGAAATACATACAATGCGTTATTTTGTTTGAAATCTTATTTTATGTTATATATATATATATATATATATATATCCGTACCACCGTACCCAAGTTGTTTGAAATTAGTCCGTACCAATACCCGTAACAGCACCCGTACCGGCACCCATACCTATGTGACATAGATATATATATATATATATATATATATATATATATATATATATATATATATATATATATATATATATATATATATATATATATATATATATATATATATATGTGTATATATAGAGAGAGAGAGACACACACACACACATTCTTTTGTTTTTGTCATATTCCATACCAATATTTTTTAAAATTGCCATATTTGTACCCATACCTATGTGACATACCCTGCCATCAGTGGAATTATGCGAGTCAGAATCCTTGGTGTTATGGATCACCTGACGATCTGAAAAGTCAGAGATCATCTGTCTCACTAACCGACCTGCTTATATTCTGTATGATGCTTAACACAGTTGCCTCCTCTTACCATGTCTATCTTAAGCTGGAGATACTGCAAAGCCCATAATTGCCAAGGATGCTTTGTGCTATGGCAAATAATATTCACCTTTTTAACTATAGTCCAAATCACACCTTCGATGCACGGAGGGGTGGTGAACGGAGGGGTGGTGAGAGAGCCTTCATATCTGTAAATATTTCCTGCTACCAATTTTTACATCTTTTGGTTTGACAATTCCAATTGCTTCTTCTTGAGTTGGCTTTACTATTGGAATAACATGCATCAGCTGAAAAGAGCATGAACAGAAACAAAAGACACAACACAATGAATGAGTAACTAGCTGGACCTGGATAATAAAAAGCTACTGTGGCCTCCATACTCGTGTAAAAACGGCATCTACGTCATAGAAAAGGAAACTAGTGAAGATCTATGTCACCATAGTGTGTGGCGTGTGGGTGCCGGTGCGGATGCAGATGTCGGAACGACACATCCCAAAAAATTTAGTGGCGGCGCGGCGATGGTATTTTATTATTATTATTATTATTATTATTATTATTAATTTATTATATATATAACAGAATAAACATATTATTACAATTTAGTTATTAATGTATATAACATACTTGAATAATTGTATTGCATAAGAAAATATCAAAACAACATACATTATATAAGTATTTTAATAATATGACATTCTAACTGGGCTCAGGTATGAGTCGAAGCCGCACCCATGTCTGGTGCGCACCCGACTCTATGCAAACTCCGATGCGGCAGTAAAATAGAAGAGTCCAATTACTTAAGCGAAGATATCATACCTCCACAAATGAACAATAAAGTTCTGCCGCCTTCTTTATTGCTTTTGTGGAACGTGTTGGTGGGTATATGTTCTAATAATGCAACGTCGTTCTTATCAAACATTCCCTTATGTATTATTACATAATTGTCACGGTGTCTTCAACTCAATCAACACAAAGTTTTTTTTTTTTTTTTCTGAAAGCGAGCTTGGGTATCACCTTGATATTTATTAAAAGAATTAAAGAATAGAGACAAAAACGGAAGACCAGATCAGAAAAGCTTAAACATACCAACAACAATTACTACATAGGCCAAAACCCAGTAAACCAACAAAGAAATGGTCTTCGGTCAGACATATTGACATTGGAGATCAACAAGCGTCTGCCATTATCAGATACGTGGACAAATTTCCTCATGCAAAGTTGCAGACCCTCTATATAATGAAGCAACCAGTTTTCCCATCTCCTATTGTTTGATCTAATTGACGACTAATCGACTGTGTATCATTATTTGCCGATACGGACAGCTACTGATGGTTGAAATAGAAAAACTATATTGCTTTTCTCCTGAGTATCATGTATATATAAACCCAAAACTGTAACATGTCTTACTACCATGCTTATGTATAAAAGTTTGTACCATAGATTTCGACCACATCCACATCCAAATAAGATATAGTGAACATGCACATTCTAGACCATAGATTTCAACACTTACAAAAGGCTGTGCAGTTTGCCTTATCAAAGCATGTATATCATATTCAGGTGGCAAAATCTCTAAAACCGGAAAACATCAGCAAAGAAACGCACTTTCACTGTTCACATACAATCGAGTGCCGTTGTGTCTACTATATTTCAATTCTGATACAGAACTAATAGATTCTCAATTGTGTTTTTAGTTCCTTAATTTTCACCTGAACATAATATAAAGGCTGAAGGTGTTAGACAAGTCATGGCGGTGGCTCTGAAGACCTACTGCATCCACAATTCTCCCGCTACTCTCATGGTTGTTCTAGATCCACAGAACCAAAGAGAAAATCAAAACAGAGAGAGAGAGAGAGAGACGTGAATTCATAGCATAGTGCAGAAAACCCCTAATATGCAGTAGAAATGAACGATTTCTTGACAACAATTGAGAATGAAATGAGGTTTTGTGCAAGAAGAAATTGAACAATCAAATACTCACGTGCTCCTCCCTGATACTCCTCTGGCAACAACGGCAAACCAAAACAAAGGAAAAAAATGTGAATACTGACATGCTCTTTCCCGCACTCCTCTCGCTACGACAATGATCGATTGCAGATGCTCGAGAAATAGATGGGTGAGGTCTTCCAAGTTCAGAGAGGCAAAAGTCGAAACAGAGAGCACGAAGTCAAACGAACTCGATCGAGAAAAAGGATAACAATGGCTTTTTACGGGTGCCCCAATATGTTTCCCTCTTTTCTGGCTTTCATAAAATGCTAACAATTTAAAAATTCATTGACATTCCATATGGAAACGCCATAAACATTCTTCAATATGACTCCCCACATCCAAATGCCATAAACAACTACTTAATATGGCACTCCTTGGCCAGTGCCATAGTAGATGGATTTGCTTGAGGCCATGGTCTCCATTGAGGAAGAGGGCTGCCCAGTGATCTCAATCCATCTGGAGGTGTATGATAGGATGGCTGGACACTTCTGAATCGCAGCTGTGGCTGATCTACATGGAGGCAGCGCCAGGCTAGGAGCAGAGTCAGCAGACTATAGTTGTATCTTTGCATTGCTATGGAACCAGTGAATGTATGTGAGAAATCTCCAATTTTCAGTGATCGGAGAGGTGCTGAGGAAGAACTTGGGGAGGTGCTGAGGAAGAGGGCATGGAGGGCTAGCAAATTAGAAATCGAACCCTGATCATCAGCACTAAAAGCCAGGAATAGAGTTGTAGATCAACTTGGAGAAACTGTGGAAATCTGGTTAAAGTTTCCGAACCTCCTGATTGAAATCTGGAATGAGTACACTCCTGGAGCGATGACAAGGGCATTGGGGGATGATTTTGTTTCGGAAGAAGGGTGCAAGCTGTTAATGAGAAGATTCACAGTAACATTAGTGGAGCAGAATCTCATACAGGTTACCTTACGGATAAACAGGTCGCCCGAGATTTTAGAAAGCCCAAGTCAATCTTGTCATATCCAAGAGAAACAAGTAGGTGGTTGAGAGATTACCTAAAATTAAAGTTAACGAGATCATGAGAAACACCCTGTTCGCCCTCCCCTTCCGGCGAGTAGCGGAAAGGCGCACAGGAAAACAAAATTTTGGAGAATTGAAATTTTGGTTTGAATTGACTTTTAAGAAGAATTGATTTAAAATCCTGAAATTTTTGAGACTTGGGTCAAGATCATGGAAAATTCGCTTGATTTTGAGTAGATTTTGGACTGAAAATTGATTCCGAGAGGAATTTGATTTCAAGAAAACCCATTCATGGATTTCAAAATTAATTTTGAAAATTCCGGTTGTGTAGTCATTTCAAAAATTTTGTTTTGCGCATCAAATTATGTGAGGTGCCCAAGTTTTTGTCGCAATTTAACTTGGTCATGATAGCAACTCCGACTTGACTCACTTAAATCTTGGCAAAGGCCAGTGGGTGCAGTCATGGAGTGAGTGCATGCATGTATCAATAAAATAAACTAAATGTTCATTCATACTTTACTTTATTTTTCTTCATGCACAATCTAATTGTGCCTCGCATAGACATCGGTTCTCCATGGAAATATGAAATGTAGAATATCCATGACAATATATTGGATGCATGGAAATTGAAATGTGAAGGTATTGGCGTATCCTGGAAGCGTATGCTCATTAACTATAACCTTACCATTGGAAATGGTTTCACGCTAGATGTCATGTTTGAAGAGCAGCGTTTAAATTGTTTGAAGAGCAGCGTTTGAATGATCAAGAATCCTTGGAAAAGGTCGGCTGTATGGAGAGCTTAGGTTGGTGCTAAAAGAAAATCAGAACTTAGTTTGGTGGCAGATTGAGAATGGTAACAAGGTGCATTTTTTGATAGATAAGTGGAGTGAGGAGGCGAAGGTGCACAGCCCACAAGGGAAGAGCATGAGAAAGGGTTTGGCAGGTGCGGATCCAAGAATTTTTTGTCGCATGAGCTAAATTATAGTTTCAAAATTTTAACGGGGCCGAAATTAAAAAATTTTAGATTTTTTATATATATTAAACTAAAATTCTTTAGATTTGCATATAAATTTTTAAAGTTTTAAAAATTAGAGGGGAGGGACCAAGGCCCCTACCGGCCCCCCGCCCTGGGGTTAAGTGCATTCGGGTGCACTCTGCATAGCTCCCGGTACATGACATGTGGACCCTAGCCAACTTTCAAGATGAATACTTGTCAAGCAATTGAAGTAAAGTTTAAGAGTAATACCATTCTTTATATAGCACTAAGAAATGCAAAAGGAGAATTAAATTAAGAAATATGAAAAACGGAAATCGAAACATAGTTGCAGAAAAGATATAGCAATTAAAAAGAACGCCAGAAACGAATTTATGATAAAAAAAAAACTATTTAAACACAACATAAACCCACAAAAGACAAAAGTTCGATATTAAATGGAGGAACAAAGGAGGAGGATATATAAAAGTAGGGCCGGATAAAGGGTATAATCAATATATCGAATTAAGTTGACTAATTCGGTAGAACTTATTATCAAATAATGACAATCTATGTTAATTTTATTATAAAAAAGATGGACAAGAAAGTTCGAACGAGTCTTTGACTGTAATTAGTAAATGACATTTCGTAATGAAGATATTAACTCATCCTCTACAGCTAGAAACCTGACTAAGATCACAAAGAAAAGGAGTTTGATCTAAAATTAATGCCACAAGATATCGAGTGCTCAAATTGCGGAGTCAAGACTTTAATCTTCGGGCTCAAGTTGCTCAATAATAATTGATGCCACATGTGATGGAGAAAAGAGGTGTCCCCTGTGAATGGGACGGCTGATGAGCTACTTAATCTTGGAGAGGAGAAGTGTGAATAGCTTAATGAACTTGAGAAATAATATATATATATATATATATATATATATATATATATATATATATATATATATATATATATATATATATATATATATATATATATATATATATATATATATATATATATATATATATATATATATATAATGAAAAAAAACATACTGATGTGTGCCAAACAGTTGGTAGTTGGCTAATAATTTAAAATTTATAATCACCAATCATCGTTAAAACCACTACAAGCTATCACTACACTACAAATTATGACTAATATTGCCAATTTAGTGACTGTTTTTACTGATATCTTTTAAAATTTTACTAGTTCGGCATAACTGAACACCCCCCACCATCCAACCTCGGGTCTCTTTAATTATGCAGAGATATGAGGGCACTTGTGATAGAAAGAAAGTTGAGAGAAAAACAATGAGAAAAAAGTATAAACTAATATTAGATGATAAAAATATTTGTCAATAAAAGTTATAATGACTAGTGAAAAGTTATGAAGACTAGTGAACGTATATTCATATAGTTCATAAAGTATGTACCTGAAAATATGAGGGCCACTTGAAACTGGTCCGATCTTGTGAGATTGATGGATTTGCGACTTTTTTCTTCTACTTTTTTATACAAGTTTGGTGGAAAAGTTTAAATATATGTTTATCGTGGAAGTGCATGTAGGGCTGCACATGAGATGAATCGAGCTCGACTCGCTTAACTCAAAAAATTTGAGTTCAATCTCGGCTGGAATTCAAGCTGACTTCCATAGATTTGGCTCGAGCTTGACTTGCATCGAATACTAGCTCGACTTGATCGTTTAATTCGTTTTTGTAAAGACTGTCTTGTTTTTTAACTTGTTTAACTGCTACTTATTTAATTATTCTTTCATTATATTTCAACATTTAGTATGTAACGGAGTCGAGTCAAGTTTAAACAAGTCAAGATCTTACAAGTACGTACTTGTTTAACTATACTCGAACTCGATTTGTTTGACATTTCGAGCATATATTTGAACTTGAGCTCTCGAGTAGACTATAAACGAGTGAGTTCGAGTCAAGCTCGAGCTAACTCGCTGACTCAACGTGTTGTGCAACTTAATGCATGTTTGGATCCAAAATGACTAAAATGCCCTAGTATGGGAAGGGAGAACTCTCTTGTAAGTACTTCAAAAATAGAAGGGAAAAAGGCTTTCTGGAAGGCAGAAGTACACTCACGTCACGTGTGAATGGGATTGAAAGATGCTGGTGGATGCTACCAGACCATATTAAATCACACTCAATTATTCTATCAAAGACCAATTTCTCTTCTCCATTCTTGCATCACGGCAAACGCAATCAACCAATCTGTGTCTCATTCATATGGTTTAAATGATGCTAAGACCATGATGTGTATATATATATATATATATATATATATATATATATATATATATATATATATATATATATATATATATATATATATATATATATATATATATATATATATATATATATATATATATATATATATATATTCCACCAGATCTCGATTAGCTAGCAGCTGAACCACTTGGGTCACTTGCCATCCTAACCTGCCAAAAATGCACGCCAGTTCAAGTACGAAGACATATGCCGCGCCCATCTTAAATAAAATAGGCGAATGCCTCTATCAGCTTGGGTCATTCATTTCAATTTCTTTTTTAATATAACAGATCAATCAACGAGCAAGTCAAATAAAAAATTTGAAAAGGGTATGAACCAACGTTCTCAAATTTTGGTTGTATAACAAAAGCACAATTAAGTTTGGATTTCATTTATAAAATACCAATTTCGTATGTAATCTAAGCAGCTAAACAAAAAAAAAAGACTTAAGCGTGTTTGTAAAGTTATATATATATATATATATATATATATATATATATATATATATATATATATATATATATATATATATATATATATATATATATATATATAACATTATAAAACATATGTATAGGAAAACTCAACGCTGGTACAAACCAGATGGGTAAAATTAAAAAATGTATTGCCAACATGACCATAAATAGTTGGCGAAGTCATAAAAAGCCACTGCTATACCGCACCATAAACTGTCTCACTAATACCAATGTAGAAATCTTTTTTACGGAATGAATATACATATGTAGTAAATTTAAGTCATCGGAGGCATTCAGCATCTGGTAGGAATATATATATATATATATATATATAGGCTAAAAATTCAAAATTGTTTGAATGACTGCCCTTCAACCTAGAAATCTCCGCTGTTGCCCTCAACTTAAGTTTCTGACACAGCAGAGGGTAGATGTAAACCTCAATCCCGAAGCTTCCCCCATTACATACAGGACGACGAGTAATGGGCTCTACCACCGATTGAAGATCAGTCGCATGTCTGGATTCGGGAGCTTCAATATAAGTGTTTGAGTAGAGAAAGGCCTCCTCCCTGTCCCATGTACTAATTCAACTAAACCCATTCACTACTGTGTCAAACGGAGTGCTCTCCGACCTCCATGGCAGCAGACTCATGGACGGAGATGGTCTTAACGAAGACCCTGTTCAAGAGCATCACCCTATCAGATATTGCCGTCTCCATCGCCGGCCTCTTCGTTTTCAGCTCTGTCATGAACAGGCTGACCTCCAAAGGCTTCATGCAGTGGCCTTTGCTGGGGTGCCTCCCTTCTCTCTTCCTTCACTTGCATGAAATCTTCGAATACATCACCAAGACCCTCTCCGAGGCAGGTGGAACCTTCCCCTACACGGGCATATGGAAGAGCGGTGCATTCGGGTTCATCACAATGGACCCAGCCAACGTCGAGCACATGCTGAAGACCAACTTCAAGAACTACCCCAAGGGGAATTACTATAGGGAGAGGTTCTCCGAGCTGCTCGGCGACGGCATCTTCAACGCCGACGACGAGATGTGGAAGGTGCAGAGGAGGGCGGCGAGCGGAGAGATGCATTCGGCGAGGTTCATGGAGTACTCGGCTATGACCATCGAGGAACTGACGCACAACAAGCTCATCAAGCTCGCCGAGAAGCTCAGCAGGGACGGCCGGAGCGTCGACCTGCAGGACATGTTCCTCCGTTTCACGTTCGATAATATATGCATGGCAGCGTTCGGTGTCGACCCGGGATGCCTCAACATCGAGCTCCCTGAGGTGCCCTTTGCGCGAGCGTTCGAGCAAGCGGCAGAGTACTCCCTGTTCAGGTCATATATTAACTACTGAGTCAATGGGTCCTTTATAAGTTTTTTTTTGTGCTTCTTTTCCATGTTCACGATCATATTGATGAATGGTGACGGGAAATGAGTAACTTCATGACTCAGTTCTGCTTCGTTCAGAACTTGAAAATACTCATCTGTGATGATAGGGGGAACTCGAGCAGGAAATTTTTTGGCTATTTGCTTCATTAAACGCGCGACTTACATTATGATTATTTACTGTAAACATTTGGTTCGTGCAATAAAGCTGCTACTTAGCGTGACAACGTGCGCTGTTTCAGGTTCACGGTTCCACCCTTCGTCTGGAAGGCAATGAGGTACTTACAGGTCGGCTCCGAGAGGCAGCTCAGGGAAGCAGTCGAGGTCGTCCATGAATTTGCGGAGAAGACGGTATTGAGTCGACGGATGGAGCGGAAGAATCTCGGTGGGTTGAGCCATCGGTCGGACCTCTTATCGAACCTCATGGAGGCCAATACCCATCTCTATTCCGACAAGTTCTTAAAGGATTTCTGCATAAGCTTTATCCTTGCCGGCAGAGACACCAGCTCCGTTGCATTGGCATGGTTCTTCTGGCTCCTTAACAAAAACCCAGATGTCGAAAGCAAAATTCTTGTTGAAATAGTGGCGATTCTAAAGCAGAGAGACAATCTTGGCCAGGTGGATACCAAAAGTATAGTCTTCACAACAAATGAATTGAAGAAGATGGAGTACTTGCAGGCTGCACTGTCAGAGTCTCTGAGACTGTACCCCTCGGTTCCCATAGACTTCAAGGAAGCACTGAACGATGATGTTCTCCCGGACGGGAACAAAATAAAGAAAGGTGCAAGGATTTTCTATTGCATATACTCGATGGGCAGGATGGAATCGATATGGGGAAAGGACTGCAGGGAGTTCAAGCCGGGGAGGTGGATCAAGGAAGGGAAATTCGTGAGTGAAAGCCAGTTCAAGTATGCTGTGTTCAATGGAGGGCCGAGGCTGTGCTTAGGGAAGAAGTTTGCCTACCACCAGATGAAGATGGTGGCTGCTTCCCTTCTGTTGAGATACTCAGTCTGTGTTGTGAAGGACCATCCTGTGGCGCCCAAATTGACTACTACCCTCTACATGAAGCATGGACTCAAAGTCTGGTTCAAACCAAGGCTAGAGTTGCCACAACAACTCCAGGCATCATGATCAATTGCATTACGCAAAGTGTGATGGTTGGTGTTGCTTCAATTATCTGTAATCGTGCAGTTCGCATTCATTACAGAAGTTGCGTGTTTGGGTTTGTTTCTGTAGATTGATTTACTTAATGTATATCTGGTAATGTGCCCGTGCATATATTATCACATACATTATGCGTATATGTTATGTGAATTTTCCAAGAACAGAAATTTATACTGTTCTAGTCCCGCCTGCAAGATGTGGCAATCCTAGGAGCAAATCTTAGAACCTAGCTGTAGCCGACAAGTACATGAAGGAAAATATGATCCAACTGAATTTTCGTCTATATATATAAGAAAAGTGAAATAAACCAGCTACTTTTGTAGCAAGGTGATTATTTTTTTTATTTGGTATTGTTAAAAACTGTCTTAAAAATGCATTTCGTTGTCAAAAACCATGGCCAAGCAATTGGTCACTGCAAATGCACCTTTCGTGACCGTGTTTAATGAAACAAAAATTAAAAAATAGTCATTCAGCTATAGGTGATAGATACCTTATTTAATTTCTCTCCCGTTCTCTCTCTTTATATATATATATATATATATATATATATATATATATATATATATATATATATATATATATATATATATATATATAGCCAACTACCTATGATCTGAATTATTATTTTTTTATTTTGTATCACTAAGAAATTGTTCTAAAATATGCATCTGTGATTGCCAGTTTTGGCTATGTTTTTTAAGAATAAAATGCATATTTTGTGACAAGTTTTTTGGTGAGATTTAAATGGAAATCAAAAAAATAAAATGACTAAAAAGGACACACTTTTTTTTAAATTACAAAAAACATCCCCTTTCTTGTATTGCTTACTTAACCGAAGCATAAGAAAAAGCGCATGCAACCTTACTACAGCTTTGGTGCTACCCAAGCAGCGCCAATGTAGGCCCGCTTACTGGCGCCGAAGTAACATATAGTTCCACTTACAAAAGGTTATTTCTTTATACACAAATGAATAGATCTCTCGTTCACCGCTGCTTGCAGATATGAGTTGGATATAATTTGTAATGGAAAATAGACTTTGAATCATGTAATCTTACAGTACCTTAATGTCTTGGAGGAAATGCTTTGCAATGTGTGAAACTTTTTTATACTTGAAATTTATATTTTTTTTCCAAGCTGTCACTCTATCAATTAAATTATGATGAAAGAATATATATTATTTTTGCTTTTCATGCCATGGATATAATGTCCAACGTAATGTTGTTTATATGTATGGAGCCCATTGATGATGCCATCCACGTTCATTATCGTATAGGGTCCATCTGGGCAACCCGCCAACTTTCAAGCTGGGTTCTGGTCATAAATTCCAGAGTAGGGAATACACGCGACATGCCAAAATTTGTATGTTCCAAAAGAAATAAATAAATAAATAACGATTATGGCAAGAATGCAAGTCCGATACATAATATAGTATTTTTTTAGTTCATCAACAATATTGTATCTTTTTTCGTTTTTAGGTTGGGATACATAATCAATGGATTTTATTGATCCCACTATCGGCAGTATTGAGAGGGGGCAGAGCTAAGATTTTTTTCAGGGGTGGAGCCCCCTTTTTTTTTTTTAGGGGCGGGCCAAATAGTCCAAGCTTTGGATCCAGATGGGGCTAAACTGAACTCGAATCCAAACAATACATTGCGCAACTAAAAATTTTCAAATTTTTTCAATGTATTTTTTTTTTTAATTCACTGCGGTGGGGCCATGGCCTAGGCGTGCCCTCCCCTAGCTCTGCCCCTGAGTATGAACATGCAACATGTCTTCTTTTGCCTCGAAAGGAGTAGTGAAAGTTCAGACATCAGTTTGATTCCTTTAGGTGCTATTTTCTTATATATGATAGTTAATTGACCGGTGTCCTGCTCTCCACTCAAGTTCTAAAGCAACCCTAAATCATGAAGGCAAAAGAGGGAGGGGCTTTGACCTCTTGGAGGTATCTCCCCACTAAATCTTGATTGTCTGTTGTTATGCTTTCATGTACATACATCCGTTATTGATCCCCTCAAATCCTTTTTTGGAGAAATTCATAAGTCTAGTTTGGTACCCAAATTATGAAATGTCTATAAACATCTATTTGATAACAGATAGAGTACAAACGGATTATTAGGTATCAAGGAAAGCTTGATGGCGTTTTGTTTTAGTGGTTGTGTTTGTTAGCTTCAGACCTGAGATCCAAGGTGATAGAAGATTATTGAGGATCTCGAATCCGAGGATTTAAAGTCAGACTGTACTTCCATCAGACATCAAATCTAAGGTTTTAGTCAGGCTTTCCAATCCTCATTTTTTTATTGATTGAAATTCAGTAGTTGTTTACTTTATGGCTCCTTACAAAAGGGATTTCTAATCAGCCTCGGATCTCATGCAAGTTCTTGACCAACAGAATGTGGAATTGAATGGGGATATTGCATATGTTGGGCCAAATAAATTGATCTGTGGAAAATGTTAAGGCATTTAGAAGTCAAAAGTTGACATGCTGCATGTGGCATTTAATCAAGTGTTTGGCTCCCAGTTATAATGTCGTCTACATAATTTTATGTTGTGCTAAGAACTAAGAGAAAGAAACAGAATGATAAGTGATATTAAATGAATGCAATGCGAACCCTAAATCCAGGCTATATGCATTATTAATGCAAATGAAATGTAATGTGAAACATCCGAATTCAATACCCGCTATTTTATGGTCTATATTTGATGCAATGCTTAAGATGTGACTCAAATTAAATATAGCATCTTGGAGGTTGACACACGAATTGAGGTATCCAAAAATGACGAAGACAACAATAGAAATTAAATGTTATTCTTCATTTTTTTCAAAAAAAATAGTCGTGCTGGGTACAATTTTGATAATTGTATAATGGTCTCTCCGTAAAAGAAAAAATGCAACTTTTAAATTAAATACCATTCTCGTTCTTGTGATTGTAGAACAAATATTGCTTCATATAGAAATTGCCACACCCCGGCTGATATATCGACCTCAATGACGAATCCAAGCACCACATAAGACAAAATTTGCCCATGTTCCATTCTCACGGTAGCGGATCGTGCCAAGCAACGCAATTTGGTCTAGGGATGTCAATGGATTGAATTCGAATCGGATATACCCTTAACTGTATCTGCTATTTTGGATATTCACACATTTGGATTTGAATACAAACAAAAAAAAAGTCACATCTGAATCCCAACCCAAAATCTGATTTTGTAATTTGAATTCAAATTTTGAATGTAAAATTATTGGATATATGGTAATGATTTAAAAATAAGTCTGATCTGAATCCAAATCTGAATCCAATCGGATATTTATGTATATCTAAATACGATCGAATGTTATTTCTTAAATTCGAATCTGATCCAGTTTCTTAATCAGATATTATATTTTTTCCACATCCGATCTTTATGGAACAGTTCGGTTGGATATCTTATCCAAGTCATATACATTATCATCCCTAATTTGCACCCCATATGGTTCGAGTTCCTTATCCTTTGTGGTGTACGGTCCATTGGGATGGAATTGAAATTGTTGATAAGGCCTTGATAATCCTTTGTTTTCATCAGTCCTAGGAGCTGAGTTTTCTACAACAGCTAACTGGTATGACTCAATTTTATAGGCACCAAATCTGCACAGATCCAGTGCTACAGCAGCTGGGTATTTCAATTGGACATTGATGCTTGTGCTTGAACGAGAGGCCACGAAAGAGAATAATTAAAGTTTGGAGTCTGAAGTTTTAATACCATATAGCGGTCGGCTAGAAGAGGCAAAGCCAATCCGTAACACCAAGATCTAGGGCTGCTTCGAGACCTCGGTGATCCTACAGTGCACCAGTTCTAATACCACATAACAAAACATGCATGTACAAAAGCTAGGCAAAGATGTATACAACTATGAGATTTTACCAATGTATTCGCTTGCTTTACCAATGTTTCTAGATTTTATCTCGGTATTCATTTGCTGATATCTTCTGCTATTATCACCAGGGTGGTTGCCGATTATGTATGGTACATGTTATTATCTTCATAACTAGGATTTCCTCAGCAGTAACATATCATTTGGATCAGGATCGGCTGTCGTTGTGGTCCGATATAAATTTGCCATTACTTATGTGCAAGTAAGATTTTATCAGTGTTTTTGGGCTAACATTCTACTTTTATCGATCCAAATAGTTTGGTTCATAACAAGATCCAGCCTGTGAGGATTTTGTTTAAAAATATCATATAGACATGATCAACATGGCCAGAACACAAAAACTGACTGCCGATCGTGCTTCGTTGCGTGCAAGATGCTCAAGGCTCAAGCTCGTAAGGTTAAAACCGCTGGCTTAAATCCTTCCTTTTAAAATTATTTTCACAATTTAGCCAAGTTGCTTGTTTATGGATGTGGAATCCAAGGGTGGTCGGAACGATGGTTTCAACTTTCAATGCGCCTCGTGTAAGAACGCCTAATAAAAGGTGTTAATTTATCTCATCTTTTCTGTCCCACCCTTAACATTCGAGGAAAAAACTGGAATCAAGTAAAGGAATTACAAAAATTGCAAAAAGCCGCTCAAGAATGGGTGCGTAATTTTTTAGACACGTCAAAAAGGTCTCCCTAATCTGGCGAGGAATTTCAAAAAAGAAATGGAAGAGCAAATGGAAGGAGATGACAGCAGTAGTCCACAAAATATAACACGCGCAAGAGAACAAATAAAATGAAACGATATAGAAGATGAAACCGTCAAGTTCCAACACTTCTGCAGTTCATAGCATTAGCAAACAATATTTCCCGTGTGAGGAATTTCATATACTTAATCCCCACGCAAGTCCAAATATTATTACAATTGAATTGTCAAGGGTCACGCCTACCAAGTTTATGATTCATAAGAACACCTGCAGAAAGGGCAGACAACGAACATAAGAAAACTCACAGTGCCCTCCCGTAGTTGAATGTTTTGCTACCAACTTTGCTTTTGCTTACTGATGCATCTCATGGAAAAGGAACCCTTTCATCACCTGACATTCACTTCAAGCAATATAGTCGTAAAGCAGAAAATAAATCTAGGTGAAAAAAACAAAAAAGAAAAGCTGAACCTTCCTCTTTAAGTAGTACATCCCTGGTCTGAACTCAACCATATTAAATTAAAGTAGCGAAAACCCAACCGAAAGACCGTGAAATTGAAAAAGATAGACCATACAATAATAATGAACACCTATTTGCTGGATGAAGGCTACATCAATTTCCAAAAAAAAAAAAAGAACTAAGTTCTCGGTGATCAGAAGGAGCTTCTCCTTGACCTATCTTCAGCCACATTCACTCTGAGGGCCCTCCCATCCACAATCTGCATGCAGTAAGTAGGAAGTCAGGAAACAGATGGAGATTCAAAGGTATAGTTGCTAATTTTCTCACATGCAACACGCATACTTGTCCATCTAGAGCGGCAATGGCATCATCAAGTTCACTCTTTGATGACATTGTAACAAATCCAAATCCACGTGACCGTCCACTTTCTCTGTCACAAACAACCCTGGCATTCACGACCTTCCCGTGTTCACTAAAGACCTGCTCCAGTCGTGAATCATCTACTTGCCATGGCAGGTTTCCGACATATATTCTAAATGAGGGTTCAAATTCTCGAGGAGGAGGACGCTCAGCCCTGGATCCTCTGGGAGATGCCTTGTTAACTGTCAAGAACCTCCCACTAAGCTCCTGTTGCAATGCAGCGTTAAGTCTCAGTTAGCAATTAGAACATAATACAATCTTAAAACCACACCCTTTCAACTATTGCATAAAGCAAATTAGTTCTTGCTGATGAGGGAAAGCAATGAAGAGCACAAAGCATGACCAAGAATCCTTTTTCTCCTGAAACAGTTTTACGAAATCAAGTGGCATGAAAGAAGATCAGATTTGTGGCAGTCAGGACACCACATGCCTTGATATGCAAGGATCTTGGCACAAAAGAGCATGGAAGCAGAATTGCCTTTGAAGCTGAAAGGAAGCTATAAAATAACACCTAGAGAAAAACCTGGACCTCTCAAAAAGCAGAACCCCATAAACCATGTTCTTCATGGGAAGTAACAACTTTCAAGACATACCTGAATAGAATATGGAGGCTCAGCCATCAAAGTTAACATGTCAAGGAACCATGGGTCAAAATACTAGTAAAATCGTCACAGCTAGTATGCTGACCAACATAGACATGTCCTCTCCATATACGGCAGGTTGATAGACAAATATCAGTATACAACAGTCCTACTCAACATACTGAAGTCCAGTTGCATGCATTTCCCACAAGATGCCATTCTAGACGATGAACATAGAATCGCAAAAAGTAAAAATCATATCTGATATCATGAAATTTTGAGAATATCTATAGTCTCAAAATGCTTAGAAATCTCAGCCTTTCCATGTAACATCTTAAAATCCTAACTTCTCCAGAAATTTTGTAAATACCCATAGCATTTTCTTTAAAAGGGAATGCTGACTGATGACATTTTTTCTTCTGCTTCAATTTCACTTTTCAATGTACCCAAGGTTTTCAAGTAGGATATTCTTTCTCCACTCTCCGTGGGAGTTGGTATTATTCTATGCCACCTATACCAGTATAAGATTAGTTTTAGGCATGGAATCCAATGTACAAATACATGATAGGCATCAGAGGGTTATCCAATCATGCCAATGCAAGTGTGAAGTGTGTGGGAGTGCAGATTCCAAGATAGCTATTATATGAAAGACAGAAAGCATCTGCTCTAGACATGGAATACTAGTCATGCCAATGTGGGCGAATGATGTGGACATGCACACACAGAGCATCAGCTCTAGACAAAGAAAATGTGCCAATCATGCTAATGGAAGTGTAGATGATGCAGACAGCAATTTTACACAGACCATACACACATGCAGAACAAGATAGAGAGATAGAAAAGGCAAAAACTAATTGCAGTAGCACAAATAATCTAACAACAACACATCTAAATATAATGGTTATTCTAAGTTCCAGCTAACATCGTTCAGCCTATTTAATTTTCAAGTTCCGCAGAGAAACAAGTGCCAGGATCATATTCACCATCTGAGGGTCAGAGAATCCATGTTATGTTAATGCAAACAACAATAAAGCGCAACTTCCATTCAGACGAGAAAAAGAAATACATTACAGATAGCACAAGAAATTTTGCAGCAAAAAGCAGCGACAAGAAGAAGGAACAAAGGACACTGATATCTTTCCAACAACTTAATATTTGGCAACAGTTAACCAGTTTATGGTGCATATATTCTATAAAATGTTAACCAAGGAGCACCATGAACTCAATTTACCATATGTTATGAACAATAGTATAGAATGAAAATTATCACAAGCCAAAGCAAAAGCAAAAGTCCCAGTTCCTAGCATACAAGGGGAAGGGGGCAGGGGAAGAGCTGTGGAAATACAAGTAAAAAGATGAAAACACTATTTGGACTTTGTGCACTTAGGAAGCACCAAGAAACGGAAAAACAATAATAGCCTTAAGGTACATGACAATGAAGTTCGCAGTTTAAAATGCAGATGGTCAAAAACAAACGTGATAGAGCACTTTCATGACAATGCCAAAATTTTTGAAAAGTCAAAAGGCAGCCAGGATCCCATTATTCCTTCTCCCTCACTCCAGAAGGGGATGATTCTAAAATCAACACTGCCGCTACCTACGAAGTCAATGAAGGACTAATAAAGCTTCACAGACCAGAAAACCAAGAATTGAAACCAATTTTCACATGAAGTTTGAACTTTGAAATGGTGGTGATTTAGCATGTTAAATACAGCCAAACCGAATTCCAATATGGATGATCCTAAGATTTTGGTAATAACACAAGAACTTGACGAGACACCAAATTTATGCCATGCGTGCTACATTTATCAAGTGGTCGCTCAGCAAATAAAAATTATTGAACATCTAAGAATGCAGAAGAATGAGAACCTGGGAATAAGCACAACTACGCCTGCGGACTCATGCTAGGGCAATGCTTCTTCCTCCATACTACAGAAATATAGAGATTTTGCGAATAGAAAATATATTTTTCCCACAACTAGGAAACAGCAAACCATGGATATTTCATGTACTGCTTTTCTCCGATGATATCTTCCTTGAACCGTATATTATTAGTAATAATAATAGTTATTTGTAATGTTTTCAAATTTTGAAGAAACACGAACTTCCAATCAGAAGAATCCACAGGACAAAGAACATCAGAACGTCGTCAATAAACTTATAGTCCACCAATTTAAACTTTTAAACCTCTTTGATGTGAAAAACCAATACCTGGACACGTTTGTTTATCTAACCAAGAAAAGGGAAAAAGATGACTAATATAAAGCATGGCTCTCATGCTATTGAACCGAAAAAATATAACTGTGAAGGTGAAGTTTGCAGACAAACCTGCACAAATCTCAACTTAACTTGCATAATAGTGATAATAGTAAAAATAGCTCTAGTAGAACAGAACACGTAGTAGACTTTCCGACCCATGAAATACATTCAGCTATTCACCGCATTACATCAAAAACCATCGGAAGCAAACTTCTAAGGACCTCAAATTAAAAAACATATAGCTGTACTTAAAAGTGAAAACGAGCTACAGACTTACATAACGGTGAAACATTTCCACCGCTTTCTCTGCTTCGTCAACCGTACTCATCGTAACGAACCCAAAACCGCGACTCTGATCAGTCTCTCTATTGTAAATTACCTACAAAATGCAGTAAAAGACGACAATAAGCACAACACTTCAGCACCGCAAATTTTCAAAAAGACAGAACCAGCACAACATTTTTTCCTAGTTCTCTCCTCTTCTTTACCACAAGACAACAGTAACAACACAGTAGGCCATAATTCACCAAGGATATCAAGCATCCATGAAAAAACATAGACATTCTTAATTACTCACCTCTGCAACTTCCACAATCCCAGCCTTCTCGAACACCTGCGCTAGCCTCTCGCTGTCTATATCATAAGGCAGGTTACCAACGAAGAGTTTCGCCTCTTCTGGAGGCTCCTGGTACTGGTCCTCCAAGTACCCACCCTCCTCACCCGACTCACCAACCTCCTCTCCTTCGAAATCTCCACCCTCTGCTCCGCTCTCGCCCTCCCAATCCGACACCCTCGCCTCCGTCTCTATTCCTTCCTCTCCCCACTGGAACTCTCCCTCCTCACCCGGGGCAGCCTCCTCCTCCTCCTCCTCCTCCGCCGCCACAACCTCCTGCTGCTGAGCCCAGTCGGAGGCACTAGCTACGAACCCGACCCCATAGTGCTTCCTCTTGAGAGAAAGGGAATGGGTGTGGAGGTTGAGGGAGGTGAAGCAGAGGGAGGAGGCCAAAGGGCGAAGTCGGTGGCTGAGTTTCTTGGTAGTGACGATGGTGGGGAGAGATGTGAGGGAGGCATCGGCGACGGAGAGGGACTGGAAGACTGAAGCGGCCGACATGGTGGTCGAGGGGGAGGAGAAAGAAGATTGGGTGGAAGAAGGGAGGATGGGGGAGGGAAGAGACTAGAGATGGAGATACACAGAGAGGTTTTGCAGCAGGGGGAGAGGAGAGGCAACGAAGAGGATAAGGGTCGTAATGAGACAAAGGACGCCGGGAGAATGGTCCGACTTGATCCGACCCGGTCCACATCCTTTCAGTCACTCGTCGTGACTCGTGGGATGGCCATGGCCTCTAAAAGGTTGTGCGTCGTTTCTTTGCGGAGAAATTTATTTAAAAAAAAAAAAAAAACAGAGCGAAAATGCAATTATTTTTCAATATTCTGAAAAATGCAGCATATTTACAATGAAAAGTTACCAAATAGCCTGTATCTTTCTCATAAATTTTAATATATGTGTGCAACTTTATTAATTGTGGTCACATGATTTATTCGGGATTAATTACACCTTCCTTTTGTTTTCAGGATGAAATATTCACGTACTTCAACTTGCACATAAGCCATACACACCCTTCTATGTTTCTTTATTTTTATACAAATATTTTCAAATATGTCTTTTGTTTGTATACATAATGTCCGTTTAGATATAAAAATATGTGAATAAGTGCCCCCTTAAGGAAATGACATAGATCAATTCATTTTGAAAGTTCTCAATGGTGAATGGACCCAATTTTTTTGTTTAAGACTGTCCTTCGCTGAGGTTTGATTAGCTTGATGAATCACTAATATATACTTTCAATCATTTAGACCTTACGCTGTCACTAAATTTAGTTAATGAAGTGAAAATGCCCAAAGAACTGATCCGCATGTTCATTAGTGGATGTTGATCCATTTAATTACATTCTTTAAGTATAACAAGTCAAAATCAATTAGAAATTTGTGTATATTTAAGTATGTGCATGTTTCATTCTACATGACAGGGAAAGTAACAATTCTTTTAAAAGTGGACCTCACAGAATTAGATTCACGAACCTTCATAATTGGCTAGCAAAAAAAAAAATTAATTGCGTTCTTTAACAATATCAAAAATTAAGAATGCTTTATTGATGCTAAAATTTTATCATATGCGTTTCTCCAGATTTTATTTTGAAGGGGCCAAAGCAATTTATTTTGTTGGCAAAATTATAACATGTAGTTTCCTTTTTCCTTTTTTCTCAATATCAGGAGGGGAGGGGGCAGCAGCTGCCCACACAGATTGCCGTATTTATAAATTGACACCTCTAGAATTTTTCATTTTTTTATAAACAAGTACCACTTAAAGTTTAAACTTTAAGCTTTTCGTGCTCCTTAACAAGAAATTTTAGACACTGCGACTGGATCTAGGACCATTTGTTTTGTTTCATGAGTGGAAGACAGAAAAGTGGACAAGTATGATCAAGTCTGAACCCTTATAATAGATGATCCCGGCGATTACTTTTACGGCGTCGTAATTCTATCATGATTAACATGTTGCATTATTTATGGGCTAAATTTTGCCTAGTGTGAAGACAAACGCAAAGATGTCCTTACAATTGAATTCTTAGCAGCGCAACTACGAAGTTTATGAATCATTGGGGCCACAGGAAGAGCAGACAAAATCGCGTGTCATAGTTGAATGCTTTGTTACCAACTCTGTTTCTTCTCACTGATGCATCTTATAGAAAAAAATGTCACTCCATATCTACTTAGAGAAATATAACTGCAAAGTTGACATCAAATCTAGGCGAAGAAAAAAAAGACTTCACTCTTTAAGTTGTACATCCCTGGACCAAACTCAATCATATCGAGAACAAAGAACAAAAACTGAATCGAAAGATGGCCAAGACAAAAACAGGAGAAACCACTATAAATAATGAACACCTATTTTGTGGATGAAGGATAAATCAACTTCCGAAATAAGAACTGAGCACTGGGTGATCAGAAGGAGCTCCGTCTTGGCCTTTCTTCAGCCACATTCACTCTAAGGGCCCTGCCATCCACAATCTGCATTCAATAAAAAGGAAGTCAGGAAACAGATGGAGATGCACAGCAGCACAGCTATATTTGCTAATCTTCATACATGCAACCCATATACTTACTTGTCCATCTAGAGCTGCAACAGCATCGTCAAGTTCACTCTTTGATGACATTGTCACAAATCCAAATCCACGTGACCGTCCGCTTTCCCTGTCACAAATGACCCTAGCATCCACAACCTTCCCATGTTCACTGAAGACTTGTTCTAGTCGTGCATCGTCGACTTGCCATGACAGGTTTCCAACATAGATCCTAGACGAAGGTTCAAACTGACGAGGAGCGCGCTCAACCTTGGATCCTTTGAGTGATGCCTTGTTAACTGTCAAGAACCTCCCATTCAGGTCCTGTTCCAATGCAGAATTAAGTCTCAGTCAGCAATTAAAACATAAGTGAATGTATATTGAACTGTCTCAACTGCCTTCAGTTTTGTAAAGAAAGTGTGTTTTTGGTGCTAAGGGAAAATGACCCAAAAGTATGACCAACACTATAAAAAATTATGTCTAACCCTATATTTTTTCTTGTCATAAGAAAACAATATCATCTCTTATTAAAGAATCTCTGTAGCATTAACATGCTTAGAAATTTTTTATTTGTAATGTCTTGTAGTTCAGATATTCGTAAAAATTCTATAGATTCTCATGACATTTTGAAAAGAAAGACGCTGAACGTTGACATTTTCATTTTTTCTGGTTTCCATTTCACCTAGGTTTTGCGGAAGTAAATTTGCTCACCTTGGAAGTTGGTGTTATTCATATGTTACCTATACTGATCTAAGCGTCAGTTCAAGACATGGAGCACAATGTGCCAGACCATCAGAAGGTTAGGCCAATCATGTCACGCAAGTGTGGAGGGGGTGCACAGCAATTTCAGAGAGAGAGAGAGACAAAGACAGAGAGAGGATGCACAGTAATTTCTAGAGGGTGAGGAAAACAACGAAAAGGGCTATACATCCATCCATGTTATACTAATGCAAGGAAGAATAGAGACAACTTGTATTCAAAAATAAAAAAAGAAAAAAGTCATGAATAGCATAAGATATCTTGCCACAAAACAGCAGCAATACGAGGACACGTGAATATCTTCAACCACCGAATACAGCTATTTTATCAACAGTCAACGTATTAATAGTGCATATATGTCATAAACATTAACCAAGAAGCACCATGGGCCCAAGTCAGAATCTCAGGTTTTTAGCAGTGAGTTTTTTCTCTCAAACATTTTCTCTCGACAAAATTTCGGAAAATGAAAAAAAATTATAAAACTATGTGAAAATAAAATAAATGAGAAACTAATAAGGTTATACGGAGACTAAAATAGATAAAAAGATTAAAAAATGTTTTCAAATTAAAAAAAAGTGATTGTAAATCATTTAGTTCAAGTTTTAATTTGGATGACTATGATATTAACATAAGAAAAGAAAACAACAAAAAGACATGAAAAAATGCAATAAATTTACTTTTCACTTTTTTAGAAAAATGTGATTTTCTTTTTTCTGATTTTCGATACACATAGTGATAATTTTTAAAATACTGTGATATTTTAAAAGATGACATGATAATTTTCACAATAAAATTTTTACCCATGGATTATTAAAAGTAATACATGATAAAAATTATAATAAACCATATCAAAATGAAAGCATTCACTTCCTGACCTATAAAGAAAGAGGGGGGAGGACATTTTACTAGCTCAAGAAATAAAGGATATGCAGAATACAAGTAGAAAAGAAGAAAAATACCTATTTGGTCCATATGCACTTTCAAGAACACAAAGAGAAAAAGAAAAGGGCATTGCCTTAATATACTTGACTTGAAAGCAGGAATTGTAAATTGAAATGCCGATGGTGGCTTCGTAAAATCAAGCAGCAGTAGAGCATTTCATTAACGTTGTGAAAATTTTTGAAGAGACACAAGGGAGCTATGATCCAGTCTTTTAATTTTTCCTCACTAAAGAAGGGATGAATCCAAAACCAACAGGAGGTTACTCACATCACGAACCAAGGACCAACAAAGTTTCATAGGCCATAAACTAAGTATCAAAACCGATCTTCACATGAAGTTTGTGACACTGAAAGTGGTAACGTAGCACGTTAAAAGAACTATGCCAAATGACAACATGTATAAACTTAAGATTTTGGTACCAATACAAGAATTGGATGAGACCAAATTTCTGCAAAGCATGCTAAGTTTACTAAGTCGACACTTGGCAAATAAAAATCGCTATACATTTGAAGATGCAGAAAGATGAAAAGCTGTGAAGTATTGTCACAAGAATGCTTGTACATTCGTACTAGCACAATGCTCTATACTGCACACACATGGAGTTTTTGCACGTAGTAAACATATTCTTTCTCACAACTGGATGCGCTATTGCTAATAATATTACTTCTATGAGATGTTCTAAAACTTATAAAAAGCACCCACTTCCAATGAGCAAAATCTACAGGAGAAAGAGCATCATAATATCGGCAATTATAAACTTATAGTGCACCATTTTAAACTCCTAGGATGTCAGAGAACCAATAAGTGGCTGCATGTTCATTCAGAAAACCAGGAAAAGTAAAAAGATAACTAATATAAAGCATGTCATATTGTATTGAACCAAAAAAACTAATTGCGAAGGAGGAATATTACGTTTCTTAAGCTATTGAACCAAAAAAATCTAACTGCGAACGTGAATATTACAGACAAACATGCATAAATCTCGACTAAACTTGCATACGAGTAAAATAGGTATGGTAGAACAGAACACGCAGTAGAATTTCTGCTCCACTAAAGGCATTCAAATATGCATGACATTACCTCAAAAACCATCGGAAGCAATCTTTTAGCGACAAACTAAAAACCATATAACTGTAGTTACAAGTGAGAACGAGCAGTAGACTTACATAACGGTGAAACATTTCCACCGCTTTCTCGGCTTCTTCAACAGTACTCATCGTAACGAAGCCAAAGCCGCGACTCTGATCTGTCTGTCTATTGTAAATTACCTACAGAATGCAGCAAAAGACAACAATAAGCGCAACATTTCGGCACGTAAGAGCCAAAAATCTTTAAAAGGAAAAACCAACAGAACATTTTTTCCATATCTCTCTTCCCTTATTTAGCACAAGACAACAGTAACCACAAAGTACGACATAATATACAAAGTAAATCAAGCATTCAACCACTCACTTCTGCAACTTCCACAATCCCAGCCTTCTCGAACACCTGCGCTAGCCTCTCGCTGTCTACATCATAAGGCAGGTTCCCTACGAAGAGTTTCGCCTCTTCTGGAGGCTCCTGGTACTGCTCCTCCTCGTACCCACCCTCCTCACCCGATTCACCAACCTCCTCTCCTTCCAAATCTCCGCCCTCTTCTCCGCTCTCGCCCTCCCAATCCGACACCCTCGCCTGTGTCTCCATTCCTCCCTCTCCCCACTGGAACTCTCCCTCCTCACCCTGGGCTACCTCCTGCTCCTGAGCCCAGTCGGAGATCCTAGCGACAAACCCGACTCCATAACTCTTCCTCTTGAAGCAGAGGGAAGGGATGTGGAGGTTGAGGGAAGTGAAGCGGAGGGAGGAGGCCAAAGGGCGAAGTGGGTGGCTGAGTTTCTTGGCAGTAAGGATGGCGGGGAGAGATGTGAGGGAGGCGTCGACGACGGAAAGGGACTGGAAGACGGAAGTGGCCGACATGGCGGCGAGGTGGTGGTCGGTGGCGGAGTGGAAAGAAGATTGGGTAGAGGAAGGAAGGGTGGAGGAGGGAAGAGAAGCGAAGGAAGATAGAGAAGGGGATAGTTTTGAGGGAGAAGGGGATAGTTTTGAGGGAGAAAGGGGGAGGGAGAGGGAGAGACAAGAAGAAGCTTGGGGAAGGATGAGCAATGGACCGGTCCTACTTGATCCGACCCGATCCAATTTTATTTTTGGATTTTTATTAATTTTTTGAAAAATACTAAAACTTTGTGAACGACTGACTATAAATATAAAGTACGAATTCAAAAAAAAAAAAAGTCTCCACAAATAACTCTAAGTATATTCAAAGAATAAATATCCTTTTCATGTATATTTGAAATCGTAAAAATAATAATGTTTCAAACAGCAGACAGATCTTACGAGTTTATTTAGTTGACCATGCAAAATCTCAATCCAGTTTATAATAGTATCGAAAAAATATGTTCTTTTGTATTACTATGCGAAATTCATCACATGTTAAATCAAGTATAGTTCTATCAAAAGTGGTAGCTCGTAAGTAAACATTTTAAAAAAATATCAAATTAAGTTTTTATCACCTAATAATGTCTTTCTTTAAGAAAAGATGAATAAATTAACTAACACAATTGATGGGAAATGAAATTTCTATCAATGGTAAGTCTTAGATGCTTCAAGCAGTCGAATATTAAAAGTAAGTTCTTGAAATGACCTAGTTTTTAATTTCATGGGAGCGATGGAAGGCTTACAGTTAATCATGCGGGCGCTTTCGACAATGTCCTTGTCATATTTTATCGAGAAAATAACAGCATTAGACTTTAATTCCTAAAAATTAATAAAGCCATGCGATTAATAAATTTTTAACGAAGAAGAGTGAACTAGTGAGGATGATATTCTCGACCTATATATATATATATATATATATATAAAAGTAGTTAACAAGTTGATTTTCTGTATGTAGGTCTCTACAACGAGTCGAGCCAACTCGAGATCACTCAATTAAGTTAAGCTCGAGCTTAATTAAAAACTCAAGCTTCTAAATGAGTCAAGTTCGAGTTACATGAATGCAGCTCGATCAATAAGATTGTTTAATCTAAGTTATCTTCTTTTTTTTTTGTAATTAACAAACTTAAAATGAGGAAAGAGATCATGTCATCTGGAGAGTTGGTAAACCTGCTTAAACTAGTCAAGCTCGAGCCGTGACACATAGTTGATCTTGTACAACTCGAGTTCGAGCCAAACAAGAAATGTGTCAGTCTCATGTAAAGTCCAATCGGTGTGGTAAGTAAAAATAAATACTCATGCAAAAGCCATGGAAATGAGAAGCCATGGAAATGAGAGTAAAGAGAAGAAAATAGATGATTATAAAGCTTATTTGGATAGAAAAAAATTAAGGACCTTTTTTCATTTCATCAATATTCTTCCAATTTTGAAGGGATTGGAATTACATCGAGTCATCTTTTTTTTTCCTATTTTATAACCAACTAGGATTGACTATATTTTCTTCCCTTTCTTTTTCTTACCCTCCATCCAAACAGGCTGAGATTTGCAATACCCAAACAGTGATCCTCACTTAAAAAATAAAAAAATTAATAATAATAATAATAATCAAATCTAGGTCATTGAGTTACTCCGGAAATTGTTTATTAAAAGATTATTTTCTTTCAATATGTTCGCAACAATACCTGATTCCTATCAGTCTAGAAAATTGGCCACTTCCCCATATTTTATCATATCTTCTTCGTCTGAAGCCGACCAATATCCTTTTCCATCTAGAGAGTTCATATTGAAGAGGATGAACGGCACAGAGTTCCTTATCAATCGTGTTTGCACTTGCTCAGGTCGCTTCACCAAATCCGCATGAGAAAATATCTTGGGACTGTATCAATAAGTTGGTAAATACCAGATCATTTTGGATAATGGATAAAAATCCGGCATCTTAAACTCATGTCAAAAATGTTTTAAAAAAAAATGTGAACCTCCTGATGTATTTGTAAATACTAATTTAATACAACTCATACTTTAGTTCAATTCATTTTTGTAAAAATAATTGATTTTATACTATCAAAATTTTGATGTCACATGAGCCATTCATTTCTTTTACTAATAAAAAAAATATTCTTTTAAGTAAGAAAACCACTGGCTTAATATATACTTCTCATCAAATCATTCTTAAGATCATATCTTAGATTGTAAAAGAATATTTTAATAATTTGATGACAGTTTGGATTATGGCATGGGTTCCTCTCCTCCATTCTAATCCAAGGGTATCTTCCCCACTTAACTCCAAAAAAAATTAGTCCAAAGTACTGTGAAATCTAAACAGTGTTCACCTCTAAGATGCATGCTTTTCCACGAGTAAAAGAATAGCTGAGAGAGGGTAAAACAGTTATTTTTACATTGGACGGATTGGATTCGAAGCAGATGTACTTTTTACCATATTCACTATATCAGATATTCACATGAATTCAAATACGAATAAAGGAAAACCCATACCATATTTGAATTCGAATTCACAATCCAAATCCAATTTTTAAGTTTATATTTGAATCTGAATCTGACTTTGACATAGTATCTAAAGTGCATTAATGGATGGATGTTAGATACATGATATTTTTATTTAAAACTAAATATGGATCAAAAGTCAAGTTCAAACCTGGTCAGATATTTAAGAGGCTGTTTGTAGGGCTGCATAACGAGGCAAGCCAACTCGAGCTCGACTCGAACTCTTTCGAAAAAACTTGGCTCATGCTCGACTCGTTTATAAAAGAGTCAAGTTAGAGCTTACCAAGATGCTCGAAATGATAAATGAGTCAAGTTCAAGTTTCAGGAACCCGACTCGACTTGAAACCGACACTCTATATAACACTACCAAAACTGGTTCACCGGTTTAACTTTTAGGGAAAAACAAATTTTCACAAGCGAGTTAAATGTTTACATGAGTTAACGCTTACACAAGTTAATGCTTATATGAGTTAACGCAAAACGAGTTAACACTTAAATGAGTTGAGCTCGAGCTCGAGCTTGACTCGGCTCGTGTGCAGCCCTAGCTTGTTTGGCAGCAAAGACACTTCGTGACTGTCCCATGAATTTGCCCCAAGATTTGGAGTAGGTTCATCGGACAATAAAACTATTGTTCCATAAACTTGCTCCAATATTTGGAGTAAGTTTGTGGGACAACTATAAGTTGTTCTTGTTGTCAAACTACCTTAAGAGGTCGTTTGATTGCTGTCTATTAGGATAGGACAGACAGGACGTCTTGTCCATTACACTACTGTCCTGTCCTCATAGACAATGATGTTCATTGTCCACCGTTTGATTACTTTAGGAACATAACACTATGTTCTTCTTGTCCGACGTTTGTTTTGTATATGTCTGTTCTGTCCATTCTGTCTGTTCTGTCTCATGTTTGTTTCTGTCATGTCCGATTTATCCATTTTGTCCGATGTTTGTGCCTCCATGGTTAGTTCTATCTGGTTGGTTGTCTTGTTTGATGTTTGTTTATGTAAACTGTTTGTTTTATTCGGTGTTAGTATCTTCTCTAATCAGTTTTGGCTATTATATTTGTACGTGGTTAACAACGCTATGATCCTTCATTGGGTGGAAATTGGCTATATTTATGAGCCTACATGTATGGTTACATACTTAATTATGTTTGCCATCTGGCATAATAATTATGTTTGTGATGAGGCATGAATGACATAAACAAGGTTGCAGATGGCAGATCTGATCTGTACACCAGGAACGTGCTCTCAGTAGCTTCTTTTCTATCACCACGAGTCTTGGTTGTTTCATCGGCCTTGGAAACACATTAGGATTCAGTTATTTTAACACACACACATATTGATATATATGAAGTGAACTTGAAATCAATGAAAAGGACAAAAAATTTGAGATAAGAAAAATGAAAAAGACAAACTCAAAAGAGAAAAAATGTAGGAAAGGAACAGAGAAATAGTTGCCAAGACATGGAAAACATGAAGGTTGAATTGTTAAGTATAAGTGCAAACATCTACGGGAAAGCTAATTTTCTATCACCACCAGTCTTGACCACTACCAAATGTTCACCCTTCATCTTGAGAAGGAACTACATAATATTGAGATGGGATTCAAGAAGGTGCTTAATCACATATGAATACGAATAAGGAATTTACGAAGGAAAATAACCAGCTTCACAATGAGGTATCAAGACATGAACAACAGGGTGAAAAAATGCAAAAAGTATCAATTAACGAAAAGCATTTTAAACTCATCCAAAAAGTGCCGGTTAAAGACTTGAATCTGTATCAGGTGCTCAATTTAAAACTACTATTATCTTTGTTCACCTAGAAGTTCTTCATAGCTAGCTTGTAGGGTAGTGGTGCCCGTGCCTCGAAACATCAAAGTGTCTTTGACATGCTTGTGTAGAACAACAAGCTCTCGTCTCAGGCATTTCAACAAACACTTGATCAGTAACATTGCGTACAAGCACCAGAAGAAGCGAGTTAGACAATTAAATGTAACAAGGGGAAATGAGAAGACGAAAAGGAGAAAAGAAAAGAAACAAGGGCAGAGTTCCGTGTTGCTTCGACTACCCGACCAACGCCTCCATGCGGTTGGTCCAAAGCTCAATTCTAGGGTATACTGAGCCTTCGGCGACGGCTATCTCCAGATTTTCAGCACGATCGTCCCCAACACCAGGTCCTAGAACCCCATCGAAGGCCAAACCATATCCATTGGTAGCGGCGGCATCGATAGAATCTCCCACTTCAGCATCCTTCAGCTTGGAAGCTTTCCTCTTCTGTTTTTGCTTCCACTTCTTCTCCAGGAAGAACGAAACTCCGTCATCGGCCAGCTCCTCTGTAATAGCCGCTGATTGCGATCCGGAAAGAAGCCCTACATTTTCTCCAATGCTCTCGTCTGTGAGGAGCTCAAAGGGAAGCTTCCGCCCCCTGGGCCTCACGTCCATGGATGGGATCCCAGCGCGTGCGCGAGAGAGACAGAGAGAGAGATGACGATGACGACGGACTTGTTCCCAACGGCTGATGACTGCGGTCTCCCTCTCACTCTATTCCATTGCTCTCTCGCAGCAGCTCCTTCGGGGGTCGGGGTCGGAACAGGATGGAACAAGATAACAATTTATACTGTTGTCCTGTTGTCCGTCGTGTCCGTCGTGGTGTCCAATCTGTCCTGTGGACAGTGTTTGATGAAAATTTTGATTAGACAGAACACGCGTGTCCTGGGACCATCAAACGACCTCTAAAGGGTGCTTGTTTATATCGGATTTGAGTCCCAAGGTCTTGAAGATCTAGGACATGAGTAATGAGGTAGATCCCTGCCCCTTTGATCAGATCTCAAAGTGAGTTTTTCCCTGCATAGAGAATAAAAAATCCTCATTTTCATATATCCTATGTAAGTAAATATGAGAGTTTTGTGAGGGCCTTTCTACACCATGGGTAAAATCATATTTACAAACAGCTTTTGGACTTCATCAATGAAACTGCTTTTTACTGATGGTTTTATATCTTACCGTCGGTAAAGCTCATGTTCTTTTGTAGTGTATAGATATGAAATCTAATGTCTCTTTACTCTGTGGGACCAACATAAAAAGGGACTTCAGGTCAGCCTATGATTTGAGATCCAAGGCTAACAAACACACTCTAATTTAAATTTGAATCCAAATCCAATCTTTCTTAAATTCGAATTTGATTTGATTTTTCCGTAATGTTAATTTTTTTTTTTTTCAATATCTGAAGCAATTCAATCGGATTTAAATGCCCGAGCCCGAGTTTTAGATGTCGGGCCGGCCTGATGCCCAGGCTTAACTATGAAGGCTTGATTCTTTTAACTATTTTCTAAAAAATTGCATAAAATTGGAGACTCTACAAAGGTCATATGGTCGAAGGCATTCAAAGAAAAACTTCCTGGCTTCCCACGCCATTGTTAAGGAAAAAGCCTTGATCTATGAACTTATAGGTTCATAATTTAAGAAGGTTTTGGATTAAGTCATTGAGTCCCGAGGATATTTTTAATCCTTAATTGGATAACTTGTCTCAAACAAGAAAAAACGAACCCCAAGGGATTGTAGTGCACCGGGCGGCAATGCAAGGAGATCCACTTCAAAGGAGTCGGAGGTTCAAACCTCATGGTCGTTGTCACGACTTAGTGCACTCATCTTCTGAACCATAATAGGTCTTGACGCAAACTCTGTGAACCTTGGGGGTGATGGGCACAAGGAGGAGGCAGTTGCTTCTCTTAGAGGTGGCAGAGATGAACCACTCATCCTAGAAAAAAAAAAGAATGAATGAGGTGTTTTAAGTAATTACATGATGTGCCAAGAAATTTTATTTACTTTGTGTCATTTTAAAAAAGACAATAGGTAGTCAACCTCTGTTTCGAGTTCCCGTGGTATCAACTCCTTATAGTGCAAGAAGGAAGGGTACCAATATACAAATTGAAACATAGTGAAGGCTTCATCCGCATGTACCACCTCGAAACTTTTAGACGATATTAATATGCATATGTATATAGAAGTTTTGGAAGAAGTTAAAGGGGCGCATGTTTCCGATCCCCTACCTTAGTTATATGTGGCTTTGCGACTCCTTTAAAAGGGTCTAATTTATTCATCGACCAAACATACAAAAAAAGTGAAGCTAATTCAAATGACTAAATATTTAAAGCCATTGCTAGAAATACCATAAACTGTAAAAGTATCATAAATCATTGTTATAGTGTTGCAAGATGCTTTTTTGGCAATTTTACAAGATTTTGTCATCCGGCAATATTCAGCAGCTGGCTGATTTCAATATCTTTATACATATATTTATTTGTTTATACAGATACACATATATACATACCCTCTCTCTTTCTTACACACACTTAGCTAAACTAAAACATTCAAATACGAGCATGTTTCATATCGTTGCTTTGAACTTTAATTGAACAATTGTGAGTGAGCGGTACGCACATTCTACCACAAGAACAGAGTCGAATGCTGTTATAGTACCAAAATTGCTTGACGATAGTAATAGAGAATGACGTTTTGGTAATTTAATTAAAAAAGAAATGCCTTTTTTACTTTTTTTTCATTTTCATTTTTGTATTTAGAAAAAGTTTTTTTGTTTTTCAATGTCAACTAAATGTATTCTAGTCATTAACCAATATAATTAGGTTCAGATATGAAGGGACTAGAGAAACAAAGGGAATGAAGAAAAAGAAGATAGAAGAATTGTTCTATCTGGCATGATCAAAGTTTCTAGCCATCGTAAAATTTCTTCTTTACTGCCTTCTTTGGTTTTCAAAAAAAGCGAATATACTATCTGGCCATTTCTTACTTCGTACATCCATACATTTGGTTCCTGATATTGGTGTAGAAGTTCTTCAAATATGACCTGTAAATCCCTTGGCCTCTTTGTCGCAAAAGCTTCCTTCATTTCTGGCAATAGAATCTTCTCTTGTTGTTGGAATTCTGGTTGAACTAGTTCCTTTGTAAGTCCTATTTTTACTGCATATAATACAGGAATTATTCGATCTTCGAATACTTCTGCCTGTGCAGCAAATATTCTTATATAGATGAGTGGGGCTTTTGTTACTTCAAGGTAACGTTTTGCCGCCTTACATAATTCTGGAATTTCTTCTAGTTCTTTGGCATTGTGGGTGTAGACAGTATGCAACAATCCATAACTGTGGACCATTTTAATTAGATTTGGATCAGTGTTTGGGTAGACTATCAATTTGTTTATTCCTGGATAGGGTATAGTGATATAACTTTTTCCTGGTATGACATTCTTTTCTCTGGGATTCTTATTCAAGAAGTCATATATTTTCTTGAGGTTTCTTAAATAGTTGCTAACTATCAAAGACTGGCTTTCAGACCTTTCCTTTTGTAAGGTTTCTAAGTAGGTCTGTGTCTGGGGAGGGGTAAATAGACTAGGTTTGGTCTGTATATTGGTTTTTTGGATTTTCTCGCACTTTTTTTGGGGTTTTTAGCAGAGGTTCAATTTGGGTTTTCCATTCGAGGAGTTCTTTGATCTGGTCTTGTAAGATTGCTATCTGGGTTTGATGGTCTTCTAACTCCATTCTTATTATGTGCACAAATAAACCATTAGTGTTATTGTGACTTTGTGCTTTTAGCTTCAACTCTTTTGTGTGTGTAAGTGTTGCGATTTGTATCGCATTTTACCACTTTTGGAAAGTGATCATCCATAAACGGATTTGGTACGTCTTCACCAGTAGTTGTTTGCTCTGGACTAGCCATTTTTTCTAGATCTATAAAAGATCCCTGGTAAAATGGTTACCATTATTTGTATTGTCTCAATCGTGTGCTCTTAGTGCTAAATGGTTCATTTTGTTAGGACATTCTTGTTGAGTTGTTTGGGTTTCAAACCTTCTCAACTTAGCTTCGTTCGCTGGCTTATATCTTCAAGTTCCTGATAGGTAGGCAGTATGCATAGCAATTTTCTTTAGTTCTGATTACTTCAATTTCAAAATCATATAATTTAATATTGTTGACTAGCCTTCTGATTTCTTTCTTTACGATTGAATTTTCTAATTTCGCATTGAGCCAATATTTTACCTGTGTGTTATCTGTCCTGACCTTAAACTTTGTATAGACTACATAGATTTCAAAGTGCCTTAGTGCATAATATAATCCTAATAGTTCTTTTCTATTTATTTTCCATTTTGCCTCATTATCTTTAAAACTTCCTGAGTGATATCTACAAAGATATTCATTTTTATCATTTTCGTACTTATATTTTAGTATTGGTCCGTAATTATATTCTGAAGCATCAGATTCTATGATCCATATAAATGGTTTTTGTTCATCTGGAAATTCAAGTTTAGGTAGGTTTTTACAAGTTTGTTTGATTTGATTCATATGTTGTTTGTCTTCTTCAGTCCAATAATATTCCTTGTCTTTCTTTAGTTTTTCTTGAAGTGGTTTACAATAATTTGCTAAATGTGTTTTATATTCTCTAACTTGGTTTACTAGTCCTAAGAATGACTGAAGTTTCTTTTTAGTATCTAACTCTTCTGTCTGTGCTATTTTTTGTACAATATGGGTTTGCATTTTTATACATGTTTTGTCTATTTCTATTCTCAGAAATTCTATTTGTTTTTTACAAATAACCGCTTTATTTTTACTTATTGTTATTCCTGCTTTAGTTGCATAACTCATTTGTAGGAAACGTATACCTATGGTTTGACCAATTACCCAGTTCTTCGAAAGAATCACTTAGGGCAGAAACAGATAGTAAATGATCAACAACTATGAATCCGTTAGATATTTTAGAAAAATATTTAGATATTTTAGAAAAATATTTAGGATCAATAAAAGCTGAGTTTTCACATTCTAATATTGAAAAGATGCTTAAAGATCAAATAAAAATAAATGTCAGACAAAATATTTTAAATCTAATAATCTGTGATATGTGCTACATAGAAGAATACATTGAAATTTTCAGTAATTACTACTATCAAGCAAATATTTTTACTGAAGAAAAACCAAGATACTTAGACTTATTTTTTTCAAAATTACCACCGATAGTTTACTTATTTTTTTCAAAATTACCACCGATAGTTTATGGACAAGTTACATTTTCTGATTCTGATATACTATTTGTTTCTAACATATTAATTTCCATGTTATTTTCTAGGACATCCTCTAGCTTTTCATTTATTTGATCCAATTTCTTATCAATTTTTTCTATTAATCTTTCTAGCATGTCTATTATTTTGTCCATTTTATCTTCCAGACGCGCTGGGCAACCTTGCACCGATTGTTCTTGATCGGCAGGGCAACATTCATATTGCCACGTCTTTGTCTTAGGCTTGGGTTTATTTTCCTCATTGAGTATGCGGATCCTATCTAGTACTGTTTCTGTATTCATTTCTTCTTCATCTAGTATTAGATACATATCATCTCAGTTAAGTTCTAAGAACTTCCTTTTTAAATTAGTTTCCACTATTCTACACTTTTGTCTGAAAACGAAAGTCTTTTTTAAATCAACTTCGTATTCTGATTTGTTCATATAAATGACTCTGTGATTATTCTACCAATTATTAAGTCTTGGTTATACATGGCTGTTAAATATTTTATTTCTCTCTTAACTATCTGATATGAAATATACAACTTTTCTGGCTTACGTTCTATCTTCTGGAGTTCTGGTTTCTTTTGGTCCATGTTCCTTAATATATCGTTTAACTGATTGCTTATCCTTTTCTGGTTTTCTAAAACTAGTTTTAAATCAGACAATATTTTTTCAAATTTTGTTTTATCCATGTGTTTGTAAAACGTTTCTCTGTCTGAGCTATGCAAACATTCTCATTCTCAAGTATGTGCTTTGTGTCCTATAATCTATCGATTTGCAAGAATTGAAATAACCCTTATTTTCTATATGATCTATGCAGCTCCAGACTTGCCTTTACTGTGTTTTTCTCATGACATGACCATCTCACTTTCTCCAATCGAACTCTGCTTTTGTGGGTATTCGTCTGAGGTCTTTCCCTCTTGGGTTACACATTCAGGCTCATCTTTTACCAAATAGTCATATAGGCAAACTTGGGTGAACTTCGATTAGGAAAATAGCAGAAAATAAGACTACTCTACACATACTTGAAAATCAGAATATCAACATATACTCATAAGGAAAACTAACAATTTTATTCCATAACTGAAATAAGCATACTTACAGATATTTCATCAATCCCCGAAGAGGTTGATGATAAGTGACAACTATTAGTCTCTGGAACAGCCTCCATGAGACTCAGCTAACTGGTTACAGGCTCCGATACCAAATTACACGAGGCAGAGAGGTCTTAGAATCTTAGAATAACATAAGGAGAGGAGTGAGAAGAGAGATGAAGAGGCCGAGAGCCACTGCGGAGAACGACCCTTTCAGTTCCTCTTTATAGTCCTCGGAGGCGGAGATCTCCGTCTGATATTGCATTCGTCCTGATATTGATGTGCGGTGGAAATTGTCCTTATCTTTATTGGATTCCTTGATGGATAGTTGGTTGTGCTTTATTTGATTCCTTTATGATGGTTGTCGATGCTTTCGATGCTTTTGCTTTATTCAATTCCTTCATGATGACTGTGTGTGCTTTATTTGATTCATGTTTTCAATGCTTTTGCTTTATTCGATTCCTTCATGATGACTGTCGATGTTGTGCTTTATTCGATTCCTTCATGATGGTTGTCGATGCTTTTGTATAAATTTTCTTTAGAATAGATTCTTCAATCAATCACAACTTTTCCATTTTCATGGTAGTGATTGAAGTATTGACTGAAGAGATCTCTCCTAAAGATTTACCTCGCACAATTCTTTACTTTTTCCACATTCTAAACATTTATGTTCAAGGTATTTCTGCATCATTTGACAATAAACTTTGAGGTTTTTTGTTCCCATAAGTGGTCCATTGATGGCTCTTGTTTGTGGTGTTCTATCTGACATGATCAAAGTTTCTAGCCATCATAAAATTTCTTCATGACCTGGTTTGAGTTGCATTTCAAACCTAATCTTCATGCCTTCACTTTTCTAAATCATGCATCATACAATGCTAAGTTGTATGCATGCGTGGACCCAATGATGAAAGGGTATTCCAATAATGCTCTACATATTTCTTAAGGTCCAATTAAGGTTTTTGAAATTCTATATTTTCCAAAACTTAGACTCTGCATCTTTTTTTTTCAAATATAACTTATTTTAAGACTAAATCATGCATTTATATTTGTATTCCTAAGTTTATATTCAAATATTTAACATTAAATAGTCATCTGCTCAACTAGGCTCAATTAGGCCTAGTAAAGGCACCTGAAACAATCAAACCTGAAATATAAGTGTTCTTGTCTCTTGTCTATCCCACATTTCTAAAACGAAGGTGAACACGTTTCTTTTAAATCTATCTCTTGGCAATAAAAAAACTTTTTCACATGTAAACAAGCACAAAGCATAGTATTGTGTGCCAAATTGTTTATGTGCTTCCAATTTTCATATGCTTCATATCCTTGCAATATTGTGCACTCCTTGCATTTTCACTAACAAGGTGCAACCATGACTTCTGGATAAACATGAATAAGTCGAAATGCTAAATTTTAGTCCACAACACATTCACATGTGTCTATTATGACTCAATCAGTCATATAATTATTTCATAATGAAAGAGGTTTAAAAGTTCAATAATTCCCAATGATCCCCCAATATTCTTGTAATCTACAAAAATACATAAAATTTGTCACAATGGATTTAAAAATCTGAAGTGATCGCTATCTTAATGGATCACAAGCTCACAATCCCCTCATGTGAAGACATAAAGTTTGAAGCTCAAATAATGAACCATGCATAAAATTTATTATGAGGATAACATTCTCATACAATGAGATAACCAACAATTATTTGTTTAAAATAAAAAATAAAATAAGAAATGAACAAATAAAAACATCATTAAATCATGTTTTCAATCAAAATCTGAATCCATGGATAGAGCTTTGAGATGAACAACTTGTTGAGCTAGCTTAGGATGCTCTTCTCTGAAAGAAGTAATTTGTTGATTATAGAGAATAATGTCCTCTTTGAAGTTGAATTTGGGCTTCTTCCTTAAGAATAAGGTTATCTTATTCTTCCACTTCACAGTTCATGGGTTGTGGCGTTATCAAGATCTCATAAGTTCTGCATGAAGTTTTGCTTGATTCGGTGTTTTACTCTTGATTTGATCTCCATGTAGCCTTTTCAAAAGTAGCATTGGCTTGGGTTGTGGCGTTATCAAGATCTCATACATTCTGCATGAAGTTTTGCTTGATTCGGTGTTTTACTCTTGATTTGATCTCCATGGTAGCCTTTTCAAAAGTAACATTGGCTGCATGCTTCTATAAACATCAATCTCAAAATTATTCTCATTCATTACCTAGAAGCAAATTCAATGCCACTCAATGGCAGAGCTAGGATTTTTTAGTCATGGGGCACTTTGTATTGATGACATAAATTTGGTGTGGGCACTGCAAATAATTTTAGATTCATAACAATAGAATTTCAAGACACTATAATGTAATTATTAATGGTTTGGTGTGGGCAGTAGCCCACCCTAACCAACAAGTAGTTCCGCTATTGTTACCATTCAACCGACCTGTGCTCGAGTCATGGTTGCCTCGTACATAAAAAATATAGTATTGTCAGCTGCATAATTTAAACTATCCATGGCATTGTCCGAATAAAAGGAACACACATCACTATCATCACTAATGACGCTAGAAAAGCATTTGCTACCAAAACCTATGTTTCAGGGTGATTGATGATGGCAATGGTACATTTTTCAACTTAGGTACCATATTGGTAAACCTATGGTTTTGATGATGGCAATGATACATTTTTAAACTTAGTACCATATTTTATTGCTTTAAGATGCAAAAACATAATGTCTACGAGAATAGAATTAAAAATATATCTCCTTGCATGCCCCTAGTCTAATCAATTATGGTTTGTCCCTTTGGTGTTAAAATAAATTAAAAAACATGATGAATGCATGATACTGGTGCATAATTTTTAAGTTTTTTTTATGTGTAAGTATGATTAATTATTAAAATACGATTAGTTTATATTAAAAAAAACTTTTTATAAAAATAAAATAAAAACTATAAAAAACATGAATATCTTTCTCCACGGCGATGCACGTACGCTGGTTTGACCCGAAACTCAAAACCGCCCGTACAATCTTTATCAAGCTGGGCCCACCAGCTTGTGGGTCCAACTCAATCGTCTTATTCTTATACAAGGGGAAGGAGAAAAGGAGGTCGAATGTGGGTCCACGTCAGCTCACGTAGGCAGCTGCTTCGCGCCACGTCATCTGCCATTCTGGTGGGGCCGGTGACATAAATGACTACGGATTCACAGCCCGAAGTGGGGCACACTGTTTGGGTTTAATTACGATCTTGCCACCGTCACCTCATTTCCCTCCTGTTTGGCGAGCGTTGTATGATTCTGGGAAATATTCAAATCGAAATCAGACGACTCTGTGAGGTATCCGCATCTTAAACGATACGGTGCATCCGCCGTGTCAACTCGTATCGTTTATTATTGAGATTAATAAGATGGTCTTTTTATATTTTAGCTTTGGATTTGCTTTTCTAGAAAATCCACAAATACTGAAAAAATATCATTATAGACGAGCCACTAGGACGTATCGGCTGCTAAATGAAAGGGCTACCCGTCTCATTTCCGGCGGAATGATGTGTCTCAACCATATCAGTGTGTTATCATTGCATACACAATATTTTTTACTTTAATTTTTCTTTTCCAAAAGATAAACCAATAAAACTTCAAAAATCAATTCACATGGCCGACACAACTGGTATGACATATAGGGCCCTATTGATGGTATCAGATTTCACTATAGAGAACTAATGGCGGAGCCAAGATATTTCATTCGTGGGGCGCTTGTGTAAGTGATATAACTTTGGTGTGGGCACTGCATATAAATTTATAGACATAACAATGTAAAGTTAACACATTATAAAGAATTTTTTGATGGGCTGACGTGGTCAGTGGCCCATGCCAGCATGTAGAGAATGGGTAAAAATCTGCAAGGGGCCATGACGGGGCTTGTCGCAGTATGGCATACCAAAGAAGCATTAATATCATATGGGCAAATTAATACCTTAACAAGCATTTGATTGCATTTAATCTAAAATCCTCAGTATATCCCCATATATATAGATATATGTAAAATTTTAAAAATTTCATTTATTTTATATAAAAATTTTGAAAAAATATATTTTAACACTTGTTAAAATTTTAAAACTATTATTTGACCCTCTTCATAAAAAAAATCTGGTTTATATCTAACCTAAGATCCTTAGTTTAATAAATCTTAGATTTTACTATGGATCTAGACATACATCAGTTCAAAGAATTCTAATATGCCCCCTTATGATGATGTCAGTTCCCATAAATTGGAGCAAGGGTAGTCCCGTAGTTTCTGGCTACAAGATGGTTAATTTGCAAGAGAAAGCAGATTCATGACTTTTCTAGACTGCAGTCGGTCGAAGCATGTTTGGATTGAACGCGTCTTAACGGCAGATCTGGATCCTCGTCGGATCTGACGTGTCTCCCAACTATAAATACAAGGAAAAGAGGATCTTACTTCAGACGAACACCGCTAAGGTATCACGGTTTTGCCAAATCAGGATGACGATCACGGCCGTTCCTTCGATCCGGAAACGCATCCTGGCCGTCCGTGGGAAGCCCATTCTCACCAACGTGCCGGAGAACGTCGTTGTCTCTTCACCTCAACCGCTAGGCCACGCCGCTGCCTTCCTCGGCGCCACTTCCTCCCTCGCCGACTCCCGCCACATCTTCTCCCTCGGCATCCTCCAGTGCGTCTCTCTCTCTCTCTCTCTCTCTCTCTTTTCTACGTGCCTCGTCCTGAGAATGGTCTTCTCCTTTTGGAAGACTAAAGAACGAAAAAATAGTTAACAATTATGTTTCCTTCAGATTGGCAGAAGTTATTACAGACAGTGTGAACATGAAAAGCATGTAGAAGTTATGTACCTCATACTAATATCATCACAATGTGATAGCCTTAAACATAATGTTCTCAAATTTTAGTATATGTGCGTAGTTTAGAACCTTTAGGAACTGCTGATGCCTCAAGATAGTGTGACACGGTTGTGAGGTTTTCAAAGAATTAGTCCATGTCTATGATCGTGCGGTCAGATGAGATATCTACATCGTCGGAAGTAACGTCCTCTTGTGGTGAATGGACTTGATATTGCAGAGGATACAGATGGATGTGTTTATTCAGATTCAATATATGGTGGATGATACCTAGATTCGGAAACTGTGGAAAAGATGTGCCATTGGAGAGCCAGATGCTGTTGATAGAAGTAAGAGAAGAATGTGCTATTCATGATGAAGATGACGATGGCAGTGGTGAGGAGAACACATTGTATGTACTATTGCTGCCTGTGTTGGATGGCAAATTCAGAAGCAGTTTGCAGGGAAATTCTCAGAATGAGATTCAGTTCTGCATCGAGAGCGGTCAGTGGCCCTCTGAATCAGTTGTACTCTAGTTCAAGTTTTTGAGATTTTCATGTTCTCATGTATAAGTTGCTTGTGTTACAGGTGATCCTGATGTCAAAACCAACCAATCTCTTGAAGCTATTTTTGTCAATTCAGGGGATCACCCATTTGAGCTCATGAAGGAATCCATCCAGTAAGCTTCTATTTCCCTACTTTGCATTGTTTGATTTGGTGCTAGATTCGTGTTATTGCTTATTACGCTAATATTATGATACAGAAGTTCCTTGATTATTACTCCCCTGTTTCAAGACTTTCAAATAAATAGCTAACAGTATTGTCCAGTGTTATACTACTAGTACTTTGCATTGACAATCTAACTGCATTCAATTGTTTTGACCCTTTAAAATAATGAAAGTAATGATGACTATAAGATTTATAACTTTCAATTTCTTAGGATGTATGTGTGAGTGACAATGGTTCCTCTCTGCTTATGGTATGAACTTTTCACATCTCAAAATTCTTACGAGGCTTTGGTCTCTTGTTTCCATTTAGGATGTTGGCTAAACATAAAGGAACATTCAGCCATATTGAGAGCAAAAAGGTAATCATGATTCTCCTTAAATCATTCATGGGATATCTCCTATAAGAGATTAATGTGCTCATAAGTATGTTTCTGTCATTTGGTTTTATGCAGATTCCTGCCCATCTGGACTTATTTGGTTGGTGCACTTGGGATGCATTCTATACTAATGTCGACCCTCGAGGGATCAAAGAAGGTCTAGAAAGGTATCGTTTCTAGGCTTGGGAGCTTCCATTTCTTTGAATTCTTTCTTTCTATTCTTTAGTGAATGAAGTCATGTCTGCCTTCGAGACTTGCTAATCCATGAACCATACTACATGTCGATTTAATAACTGCTAATTTGTGAATAGGAGTAAATATTTATTTTCATCACAAATCGTCGAGTGCTTTTAGCAATGGCATACTTGAATACCACGTTGTTAGGAAATCAAAAGATTAGGAACCAGGTTTTCACTCCCCATGTTCCCAGTCTAAGCTAAAAGAGGATGCTTCTGAATTTACTTCAATAAAATTATCCTTCTAGGTGTTAGGTGGACATCAAAAATATTTGGAGAAGTAGAACAAATATCATAACTTAGAGTCTTCTTTTCTGAATCTCCAAAATCTTTGATGCCTTGCAGCTTGTCCAAAATTGTTTTCCCATCTGTGCAAGCTACAAGTAGATGGCAGCACATAATGGCTATTGGGGAACAAAATTATGATGGATAATGAACCAAAGATTGTTTTAGTACTCATTTTCAAAACTGATAAGAAAAAATATGCTGACACACTTGCTGATCAGCTCCCCAGAACTCTACACCTAACCGTAGATTTTTGTTACTTCTCCTATCCATGCATTCATCTGACTGTCCTGGTCTGCTTGTGTGTTTTTTAAGCTTGTCCACGGGAGGTACACCAGCAAGGTTCCTTATCATTGATGATGGATGGCAAAATACACTAAACGAATATGAGAAAGATGGGCAGGAAATGACAGATGGAACACAGTAAGTCTGGCGAGTCCTGATACTCTTCAATGACTTATTCAAATATTGTATATTTTTCTCCTGTGAGATTGTTTTTGTCCTGATATTGACTCTTTAGCGGCATATTCTTTAAATATTGCTCCCTTTTCAAGAATACACTGATCCTAACTAAAAATCTCCTGCAATATCACAGGTTTGCAACTAGGCTAGTTGATATCAAGGAAAATAAAAAATTCCAGGACTTTGGGTCAGAGGATTCCTGCAATAATCTCAAAGATTTCATACATAAAATGAAGGAAACATATGGACTGCAGTAAGTGAAGTGAACTTGGAACTTTCCATATATCAACATAAGCATGTCAATTAACTTGTCTTTTATCTCTCTGAATGATACAGATACGTGTACATGTGGCATGCCTTAATTGGCTACTGGGGAGGGATTTTACCAACCTCTCCTGCCATGAAAAAATACAATCCTAGGATGGAGTTCCCTGTGCAATCTCCAGGAAATATTGGAAATCTAAGGGATGTTGCCATCGACAGTATGGAGAAGTACGGTGTTGGTGTCATAGATCCTGAGAAACTCTCTAATTTTTTCAATGACCTTCATGGCTACCTTACAAGTCAAGGAGTAGATGGGGTGAAGGTGGATGTGCAAAACTCAATTGAGACACTTGGAAAAGGTTATGGAGGACGTGTGTTGCTTATGAGGAAGTATCAAAGAGCTCTAGAAGAATCAGTAGCACGAAACTTCAAGGGGAATCATCTCATTTGCTGCATGAGCCATGATTCCGACTATATCTACAAGTTAGTTGGCCAATCCAGCTTTTTTCTCTCTTCAGTAATTTCCTAAATTCTTGTGAACCTTTCCTGAACAAACTTTTGATGTTCAGAAGTAATAACTACCTGATATTTGGCTTCCACAGTTCAAAGGCGAGTGAAGTTGCCAGGGCATCAGAAGACTTCATGCCTAATGAACCAACCTTACAAACTCGCCACATTGCTTCTGTTGCATTTAACAGCATGCTTCTTGGAGAAATTGTTGTCCCAGACTGGGATATGTTCCATGTATGCCCTCTGGGGAAAAAAAAATCCAATTTTCCATATCTTTATATTTTAATTGTCTTGTCTGATATTTTTTTGTTTTGCTACAGAGTCTCCATGCTACAGCTCATTTTCATGCTGCAGCCAGAGCTCTGGGAGGTTGCGGAGTATATGTCAGGTAAACAAGACATTTCATCTATCAAGGAAATTGCAGTGATATAGCACAAGAAAATTGGTTTATTCTTTTGGTCACTTTCCTTTGTCTGTCAGTGACAAGCCTGGGCAGCATGACTTCAAGATTCTCAAGAAATTGGTACTTTCAGATGGGTCAGTCTTGAGAGCAAGATATCCAGGACGGCCAACAAGAGACTGTTTGTTCAATGACCCAGTAATGGATGGCAAAAGGTAGCCTACATTTGTGAATGAAGTTGCATGCTTTTATTTCTAAGAAAACTATCAAACAGTATACTTATTTAACTACCACGTCATGACTGTAGCCTACTAAAGATTTGGAACTTAAACAAGTCCACTGGAGTTTTGGGTGCATTCAACTGCCAAGGAGCAGGAAGTTGGCCTTGCAGGGAAAAAGTGCAAGACGAACATGAACCAGCTAGTCAGTCTGCAAAAATTTTTGGCCATGTGAGTCCTACAAATATTGAATACCTTGAAGAACTTGCTGGTGAAAGTTGGACAGGACATTGTGCAGTCTTTGCTTTCAATTCAGGTAATGTAGATTGTAACGGTCCAATTTAGACTTTTTCTTCCTGCATCTTTTTTCGAGCATTTTTGCTTGACAAATTTCTTTGTGTATATTCTTCAGGTAAACTTTCTAAACTACCAAGCTCAGGAAAGATTGGCATCTCCTTAGGAACCCTGGAATTTGAAATATTTACAATATCTCCAATCAAGGTAAGATTTTCATCATTCTTTACATTAACTTATATTGCTCCTCCAACTGATATCCTGCAACATCGTTCCACCTGAAACAAAATATACTTCTGTTTTCAGGAATTCTGTCACCATATCCAGTTTGCACCGCTTGGACTAATCGACATGTATAACTCTGGAGGTGCAATTGAAGAACTGAGCAATACAAATGATCCTTTTGAACAAGTCATAAAGATCACAGCACGTGGGTGCGGCTGTTTTGGTGCTTATTCCAACATGAAACCAAAGCACTGCCTTGTGGACGCTGAGGAAGTGGATTTTGATTATGACACTGTGGATGGGCTATTGACATTTAAACTTTCTCTGGGGAGTCAAAAAGGGAGAAGCTTAAGACATATTTCCATCACATATTGAGGTTAACCAAGAAAACTTAAAGGAGCTTTTTTAATTCATGACATTCTCTCTACAGATTTTCTCTAAGCAAGAGGTGGAACAGATTCAGCAGTGGTGTGGCACGAGAATTACTGTCTATTGGTACCTCAATCCAATTCTTTTTTCTCTGTTGCTATTTTTGTGAAGAATACACAAATAGCTAAGTAATATACTGTATTTAGTGGACGCATGTATTGAGCTGTATACAAAATGTACTCACTGAAAGCAACTTGCCCTTGTAAAATCGGAACGTCAAAGATGAGATCTCCACATGATTGGGGGTGAACCAAGCTCAATCCTTAATCGGCCGGAAATTCTTGTAAGAAATTACAGCATAAAAGGGGTCGGAATTGAGTTTGCCGATCAACCTCTTAATCCAAGTTAAGGGAGAAAGGTCGTCCTGCTTCCTCGGCATGCCTCTCACCACCTCTGGCTCTGTAAAACCAGATACACATTGGAAGTATTGCACAACCAACTGAATTCGGCCGTAATCACTGGTATCCCGCCATGCACTGATTGCTTTATCATAGAACATCCTGTTACTGAAGCTCACTATGAACACACCTCCTGGTTTAAGAACTCTAAAAACTTCTGCAAATACCTGCTAGTTCACCCAACACCAAAGAATGAACAAATAAAATATTCGTTTCAGACTCGAGAACAATGCTCCTCGTATTTCTACCAAATTTTTCCATTAAAAAACCGTGTATGTATAATATTTTTATTACATTTTTATATACTTTATTTATACATTAAACTTATATTTTTTCCATATTTTTATTAAAATCGGATCGAGCCTAGTCAGGCGCAGTCTGTGGGCACAGGCCCGAAGCTGGCCTGAGCTCAACTTTGCATCAAGCCCGGCCGGCCCTGTGCCCAGCACTCTCATAAAACCTGAATTCACATGGTTATCGTGTGAGCTGGATTCGGAGAGTCAACCAGGATTCACGTGGTTTCTTTTCAAAGGAAAGCGAACCTGCTCGGGCTGCTGAAGGTATTGGACGCTGACGGCGCACAGGACGGCGTCGAAGGTGGCGCTGCCGAGGGGGAGGCGGTGGTCGACGTTGAGGTCCTGGACGAAGAAGCGGTCGAGCCTGGGGTTCCTGGCAAGCTCTCCGGCGTTGAGGCCGTGGCCCACCACCCTCCGATACCGGATCTCTGCTGGAAGGTGGCTGACCCACGAGCTCATCAAGTCCAGCACCTCCGCCCCCTCTCCTTCCACCCTCTCCCTGTACGTCTCCGTCAACGACGCCATGAACCCGTCGTCCACGTGCTTCACGAGCCGAGGGTAGTCGTAGAACTCCTTGTCCGGGCGAGGGTTGAGCTTCGTCCGGCCGTCCGCCGAGAGAACCTGGCGCCGCACCTCCCCGGCGCTGCTGACGATGGCGGCAGCCTTCCGTGCTCTGGGGCTCTCATTCATCTTGTTGGAGTGAAGAGAAGGGAGAAGGGTGGCCGCGCCGGCGGTCCGTGAGAGGAGGAGGCTTAGCATTTCGAAACCACCAGGCTTCGGCCCTCTCTCTCCCTCTCCCTCTCTTTCTTTCTCTCTCTCTCTCAGAGTGGGCGGTGGAGATATGGACGCGTTGGAAAAGGATGAGGACAAAGATAATTGCAACATGAATTAGCGGTTGATGAGCATATACAATTAAATGTTTGAATGAATTTTGTGGTATTTTTTTGCCCATGAACACAATAGTAAAGTCGGAGAGAAAGAGAAATCTGTCACATTGGTTGAGTTTTCTGTTCCTTAATTTATAAGTTTTAAAAATCTTCATTCTATGCATTATTTTCACAAATTAAATTTTAAAAATCTTCATTCTATGCATTATTTTCATAGGGTAACAATTCATATCTTAAAGGCAACCTGAAGTTCCCATATTTCCTTTGTCTCCGATGGAGCACTCCCACCTTTTGTAACATGGGAGAATACCACCCATGAAAATAAACGCGGAATGTATCCCCTACCCTGACCAACTATGTTATGCTTGAAACAACGTAGATATTTGATTTTTGTTATCAAATATATAAAGTCAGTTCTTCAATGTCTCAACATGACTGGGGCTTGGGCTGGCAATTGGATAATGTTGGATTATCATAGAAGGGTGCCAAATCTATGGATCCTCGACAAGTGAATCCAGTGCTCCAGTTTTTTCTCTTTTGTCTTTAGTTGATTGAGTAGTTGGTTGACTCTCTCTCAAAGTTGGCTCCACAATCACCTGATCGCTAGAAAACCTACCCACGAGTAAAAGGTTGGTCCGGTTTACCCCTAATTCGGCCCTGACCTGTCCGATTCAAGTTGTCTTAAAACTTGACTGAATCAACGAATCAACTCGCTAACCCAGTTTATCTAGTGGTTCGAGTCCGGGTCACAGGTTTGCCAACTATAGTTAATTTTAATGACATGCTAAAGTTTGAACCCTGAAGAAAAAGAATGCGACACCAAATCCCAATCTAATAATAGCACAAACCATTGGTATTGAACTAAAGTATTTGTTTTCACATGACATGGATATATATCTGTACATCTTGACTCATATTTATGAGATGATAAATGGAATATAACAAACCCTATATCAAGAATTGGTTCACTTAGAAATAGCCGCATTAGTTCAGGTAAAAGTGGGTGTAGAAACATCAATAGATGTTATTCATATTCAAGCGAGTTTCAACATGAGTTTCAGGTGTAGAACACACATAGGAATGAAAATAACTCCCATATCACACGCATGGTGCATGTGTTTCTTGCATATCTATTTTTATTGCTAAGATAAATGGCCTAGATAACATCTTTCCTAAGCCATATGTGTAGTTGGGTAGATAGACATATCAATAGGTCATATCAATATTGTAATGCCTAAAAGTTACGTGCCAAGTGTTGAATATTTTCACATTTTATTTACTTGTTTAGAAACTTTAAAGACTAGTCAAAGGTTTCCATGATCTTGTCATAAAAAAGCGTCCACAAAAATGCAACTCTACGATTAATAATGGTTTAAACCTTACAAACTAGGTGAATGCTACTAATGACCACTAATATTCACGTTTGCTTACAAAAACAAGCACATCGATGAAGCATTCTTAGTCCACTCTTGAGATCAAACCTGGCCACAAAATATATGTGCATGGCACACTCATATTCATCTGATTCATATTCATTTGATTGTGACATATTGTACAAACTAGAGTATCGCTTGATTTATTTTGCAAGTACTATCTTTCCTTCGAAAGTAATTGCACGTACATCTCTTTGGTGCAATGCTATACTGTCAACTAATTCATCGATTGAAAAACGTCTCCTAACAAATGAAACATATATGCAGATGACAAATTGTGGTTTTGATCACATGAGAATCTTTGCATGGACTCAAACTAGTCGAGCTAACTCCAATTTAAGAAAAGAGATCAAGGAGTTGGTAAATCTAGACGTGAACACGAGCCGAGTCGAGGCTGAGTTTAGTCAGCTCAAGCTCAGCTTGACTAATGATGCCTCGAACTCGAGAAGGGTTCGATGGAAGCAGCTCGAGTTCAACTCAACAGTTACGTGTTGAGCTCGAGTTCTACTCGATTACGGCTCGACAAGCTTGTTTGAATAGAATTGATATTCATCGTTACGTGTTGAGCTGGAGCTTCAACTCGACTAAGACTTGACAAACTGAAAACTCGTTTGAGTATATCGACTTGATTAAGACTCGACAAACTCGATTAAAGCTCGAGCTCGACTCGGTGGTTACATGTTGAGCTTGAACTCAACTCGATTATTTAAACGAGTTGACTCATGAACACAAACTCGACTCGTTAAGCAAATGATTTGGCTCGAACTTGTTCATAAACGAGCTCTAACGAGTCATAAATATATTGAGTCAAACTTGAGCTGATCAAGAGCTCGACTCATCTACAGCCTTACGATTTCTTGGGTTTGATTTATTTCTTATTAATGCGTAAGTCGTAACGTGGGAGAGCAGATATTTCCCGTCCCACCGGAGTCGCCCGAAACTTCGTTGACACGCTCAAACCGAACTGACATGCTTTATTGGAAGGAAAAAAATTCGAATACCCTCAGGTCTCCGGTCATAAACCCATCAATGGCTCTATGTTGAGGCCTGAGGAGGGTTTTGCTGCGTTCCCCAAAGCTAACCCTCTCTCTCTCTCTCTCTCCTTACATGGACTCGACGAACCCGCCCCCGAGTTGAACAAGTGAAGGCGCCGGCTGCTTCCAGAAGCCCAACCTTCTCTCTGCTTTGCTCTGTCCACCTCCCTCAATAAGATGCCCATCACGAGTCTTATGCAATCCTCCGGCAAGATCTCTCTCTCTCTCACTCACACACACACACACACCCATATGCATTTGATATGGTTCTTGTTGTCTCAATTTCTTGGTGTTGTAAGGCGTTTGATGATTGAATCAAAAGCTTAGTGCGTCTGTCTGTTTTGGAAATGGCTGTATGGTTATTCATGTTTTGGGGCTTTCTTAATGTTGAATGATGAGTGGGTTGTCAAGGAAACCGATTGAAACTAAAATTGACTACTTGGGTACTTCTTTAACCTTGTTGAATTTGCAGTCCGGCGTCTGGTCTCACTGTACGCTAAGCAATCGGTGTCCCGGGTTCCTGGTTTGCTGGGGCTTCGCTGCATTGCTGCCCCTTATAGTTCAGCTCCTAACAGTGAGGAACATGCAAAGAGGAACTATGCGAACAATGTGTCGGAATACAACACTGTTTTGGGTTCTCTTATTGCTCAAAGAAGGTGAGGGCCTGAAATTTTGTGAGAATTGCAACTGCGGATGCCTTTTGGCTGTTGGGGAATTTCCATTTTGGTGTTATATTGATTTGGTTTCGCCATTGTGTTCATGGTTGTGCAGGCCCTACTTGTTACGGGATGTGTATGACGACATGATGTTAGACGGGGTGCAGCCTATCAGGGATACTTTTCACTCACTGATCGTTGGGGCGATGAAGGGGAGTCGTCTTCAAGATTCGTTCTACTTCAGAGATGAGATGAGGGCCTTGGGATTGGTTCTTGACGTAAGGACTGTAATGTTCATTAGGAAATTGCAGTTAGATATTGACAATTTCTCGCTGTTACAGACCTCACGTATAATATATAATGTATACCGAAGAGTGAGTATGAGTACTACAACATCTATGTAAAGAGGTGTCGCCCATTCCTATGCCGTGTTTCCAGTAACCTTGCTAAAGAGTCAAGCCTGAAAAAGGAAACCGTTATAGGGAAGGAAAGGCTCATGTGTTAGAAGTTAGATAAAGCAGCTAACTTCTAAATTGATCCTTTGTGGAAATTATGGTCTAGATGAGGATGCGACCACCGGACAGCACCAAGTTGAGACCTAGTAGAGGCAACTTTTTCTAAGCAATACAAAGTCCGTTTGGAGTCATCCTGTTTTTAGAACATCTTTTACCCTTCGTTTTGCAAGTGCGTATGCACACACATGTGCACATGCACACAAACATGCACACATGCACACATGCATGCACACACACACACACACATGTGCGCATGCAGTTTGAGTCAGGTAATGGGAGGCAAGTTGACAACTCTTGTCCTTAGCGTGATTAACTTGTTTATTGGAAAAGTCATTTTGCCTATATGATTATGTTTTATGCAAGTATCTTTTGAAGTAAAATCCCTGTTAAAGGCTGCTGGAACAACAACTGAGACTACTTTTGTGCACACAATAAATTAGATCAGAAAGTCATAGAAGGGAAATTCATGTCTAGGAAGCTTTACATGACAGAGATTTGTTTCTTCGTAACATGGATTGAGCTTTTGATAGTGCTGCCACCTTTCTTGCACAACATTTGCTTCTTTGTGACCCTATTGTTTCTAGTGCAGGTTCCTTTATATAACTTTCTTATGTCAACATGTGGAAAGTGCAAGAATTCTAATGCTGCAGTTCAGGTTGGGCACAACTGACTAGCCTTGATCTAGACTACATTTAATGTTTCTAAACTTGTTTTTGCCTCAGTGGATCCTAACAAACATGCTAGGAGATATTTGAAATAATTGGTTTCATTTTATCTGAACTCCACTTCTCATGCCTGTTGTTCACTAGATGTATCACAGTACTGGTACTGTTGCAGCTAAGTTTTCAGAATTTGAAGCAATATTATGGTTCCAGCATCATATTTGTGTTCATATTCTTGCAACAGAAAAATTTATGCATTTACCTCTTTTTATTCTGAAGCTCTTGGAGGAAATGAAAAGAAGTGGAGTGAAACCAACCGGGCAGACATATATTTGTCTTTTGAATGCCTGCGCAGCAGCTGGTCGTGTTGATCGAGTGTAATCTCTCTCTCTCTCTCTGTGTGTGTGATTTTTTAAGAATATCATTGTCTTTTTTACTTTATAGCTAGTGCATGGGGGTGTGCACGATGCTCACACATTATGATACTATCTGAATAATTTCAAGATGTTGGAGAATGAATTATGGTTTGCACCTCTAGTTTTCCTGTTAGTTATTCTGTCATGATTCCATGATAATATGATTAATTAAACAATTCCAAATACATGGTTCTTTTTGTATGTATATTTGGTTCATTCAGTATTTAAATATAAAGTTAGAAAAATGTTTAATATCTAATTAAATGTTAATAATGCTAAAGTTTAGAGTGAACAATCTTTACATTAAATGCATCAAATATGTGTGTGTGTGTTGTTAAAACTTAAAAGCGTTTGACCGTGCCTGGGCAATGTGTAGGGCGTGGAGCTTGGGTGTAGTCACATAAACACAACCACCCATATAAAAACTGTTTAAACAAATATATATACAGTCACATCAAGCCATGTATATGACATATGTGTGTGCATGTGCACGTGTGTGTGTTAGCGACAAACTAGGCAGTTAGATAAGCTCAGCGTGTAGACAGGACTGGGTAGGACTAGGACTAGGTCCATTAAGCAGTTTCCTCCCAAGAAAAGGAAACCAGTAAAATGCAATATTAATTGTTGAAGTTAACAACAAAATTGAAGCAGAATTTGTCAATAGAAAACCTGTAAGGCTGTAACTATCAACATATAGCAGTAAAACAACTAAAATGCATGATACCACAGACACATTAAACACCTTATAACATGTTATACATATAACCCAAAGATTGAAAGATCAACTTTGATGAAGTAGAACAATTAAGATTTACGAGTTATGCAACACAAAAGAAAAAAAAAAATTCAAGTAAATCTTAATTTTGAATGTTATAGAGCATGCAAAATCTTACCATTTCCTAAATGCCAACTACTAGATCTCTACTTATTTCAAAAACGAAATTCCAAGACAAAATCTAAAATTGCTAATCTATTAAAAAAAGGAACAAAAATGATAACTCTTCAATATAACTGTGTTTCATGTTAAGATTGCTTGTTGTGAAGTTGTCTTCGGTTGTGAATCTAGTAAAAAAAAAAAAACTATTAACAAAGATGATAGTTTAGAAGTTAGAACCTAAATAACATACAAATATTCAAAGCATAATGATACATGAACTGTAACTGTAACTATAGGTACATATACATACATGCATGCATATTGCATACACATATGCTCATTTGTATACTTTTAAAGCAAATAATGTGAAACAGTGAAAAAGTGACAAGACTGCACAAAAACAGGAAGAAAAGTGAGAAAATTTGCCTCAAAATAGAGACAAAGAAGAATAGGAAGGAATCAAAGGGCAAAATTTAGGTTGTCCGAGAAGAAAAGCTTAAGCAGCTGAGCTCCTAAGCTAGCCTAGGCATCTTAGGTGATGTTTTAGGCAATCTTGTAAAAAGCGTATCGTAAGTTGTATCGGTCAAGCTTTAAGATACGCCGTATCGTAAAATATCGTAACCGTATCGTATTTTTAAAAAAATAATAATAATAAATCAGGAAAATTGAAAAAAATTCAAAAAATTCATAAAGAATCAGTAAAAATAAAAAATAATAAGTTCTTCATAGAAAACATGTTTTAGATAATGATAGACTTTATTTTGGCATCTTTCTCTCAAACATATACTTTAGCTATTCATCGCTAGAGCTGATTCAGTATTGTTCTCTTGTAATTTCGAACTTTTGATTGCTTGTTGTTTTTCAAGTGGCAGTCATATCAGTGTTTATTCAATTATTCCCCTTTTGTCCGTTCAAGAGTTATAACATCTACTATTGAGTCCAAATCAAACAATTGGCTGATCCAGTGTCGTTTCTGGACCCGATCCACTTTGCCCTTCTAAATATCACGAAAACCCTTGTTTGCCCTTCTCCCTCTCGCGAGCGCCCTCTGAAGAATCGCCATTGGAGAAAACCCTAGCTTGGGTTCTTGAGATCTCGCCGCCAAAAATGGTTTGTCCTTTCTCTATCTCTCTCTCCTTCCCTCCTTGTGAGTGAATTCAGTCACCTTTGATTCATCGTCTTGATGTTCTCTTGATTTTGTTTCTTCGTTTTTGGTTGTTTCTACTTTCTACGTGCTTTCAAACGATATCGATTTGCTCCACCCTCCTACGGATTTGAAAAAACGAAAATTAGCCCGTATCGTGTGATACGGGGTGTATCGCCTCGTATCGTACGATACGGGCCCTGTATCGCACGATACGTGCGATACATGAACGATACACCCCCATTTACGATACAGGGGGTACGTATCATACGATATAGCCTCGTACGTACGATACGTACAACACTGGTTTTAGGTGTTTTCAAGTGGCAGACTATGTCACATGGGTACGGATACATGTGCGGGTACGAGTACAGATCATTTTCAAAAAACATGGGTGTGGGAGTACGGCCGTACACACACACACACAAATATATATATGTCAGAGCAAATAACAATTATGTACAAAAGAACAACCAAGATCGCCCTTTTCTCTGGCTTATTTTGTTCCAACTATACAAAGCAAATAACAATTAGAACACCGAACGTGAAAAAGAAAATAAAACGAGGAAAGGAAAACGAAAAGGGAAAGATAAAATAAAATTGAAAACCAGCTGTATCAAAACAGTAAAAGGAATCCAAGGTGTCACATCAATATCAAAGAAAAACCAAAAACAAAAAATGAAGAAAAACAGTCACAGTAACAAAGACATATTACCAACGCATGCAACAATATCTCATGATAAAGCCAGGTCAACGAAACAAAAATGGACAGCAGCATGCCAATCGAAAGAAAAATCACCAAAACGAGAAAACGAGAACAAAAAGAATCTCCACATCACTCACCAATCGAAAAAGCGACAATAACAAGAAACACCAGCAGAGAAACGCCTCCGATCGACTCCACAAGATCCAAAACTCAGTACGACCCAAAACTACTACTACTTCTTCTTCTTCCTTCTCTAAAACTCAGTACGACCCAAAACTCAGTTCGCCGCCTGCCGTCGCTGCCTGCCGTTCGCCGTTCACCACCTGCCGTCACCGCTTGCCGTTTGCCGTTCGCCACTTGCCATCGCCGCTGGTCGTCAGTGTCTTTCAGTGAAGGTTGAAAACGAAGAATGATAGTTGCAGACAAAGACGATTGCCGTTTAAGGGTTTTTTCGAAAATTTTATCGTGAAATTTATAAAAAACGTTAGAATGTAAAAAAACGTTAAAATTCAAAATCAAACAATTTTGGACTTGGTCAAAGTTGACAGAGTGCGAAAATGGCAAAAAATGAGATCGGGTGCATTGACTGTACCCGGTGTGGTCAACGCAGCACCCGCGCCGCACCCGACACCACACACGTACCGGTACAGGTGTCATACCGGTACTGTGCGGGTACTCCTCCTCAAGAGGAGTACCCATGTTACATAGGTGGCAGGTCACCTAGGAACTGGTAGCCTAGGTGACCAGCCTAGCCTGGAGGCCTAGGCGAGCCTTTGGTATATATATATGACGTGCACTTATTGTACACCCGTAGTTATGCATTCCATCAATTTTATAGGGCACATATATAACATGGGAAAAGTATGTGAGGGAGAAGTGACAACGGTGAAAAGGATGGAACCACTCATCCTCATCTCAAACAGTTGAAGATGGTATGATACATACATCTTTGGACCTGTCCCTTCCTTTGCAAAGCATTTCTCCATAATATCTCTAGTAGCATATAGCGAATGAATCTGGACACTTTCAGGTTGTCTCCCCTGTTTTAGCAAGGTATAAGCGTATCTGGTTTTGATGTACTTACTGCTTAAAATAACCTAATATAATCAAATGGATCCCACACTGTTCCTATTCCTTTTTAACTTTTTAACAGTAAGTAATATAGTTCTTGGCAATTTCTGGGATATTTTTTTCAGGAGGTGTTTCCAAGGTGTGGTTTTCTTGGGAAAAGCTTAAAATATGTGAAAGCATTTGAAAGCTAAAGAGATAGTAAAAGAGTTATCATAATAATAGGTTTTCTAGTATCTTCTTGCAAAAATTGAAACAAGTTAACAAGCTTTTTAAAAGATGAAAAAAGGAGAAATATCATATATTTGGAAACATGAAAATGAATTTTTTGACGAATTTGGGAATGTCTTGGAGATGCTTATAAAGGATTGTCTAGAATATCTTGGGATTGTGTGTAGATATTATGATGATTTTTGGGCAATGTTCCAAAGAATGCCTGGCTTCATAATGGTGATATAGGAGATGTAGGTGATGCTGATATTTTTTTTACCATCTGCATTCTAAGGACAAATTGATGTATCCTTTTCTCCACTCTATGAGCTAACAAGTTTAATAAGATCTGAGGTAACTGTTTATCTTTCTGTGTTTCTCCTTTTCTTTGCTTTGATGTGTGAATCATGTGGATGCTTTATCACTTGCATGTTTCTTTTCCATAGATATGCAATTGTCCGTGATATGACTGCTGCTGGCTTGGGATTGAATAAATTTTGTTATGCTGGCCTAATAGCTGCATATAAAAATAAGACACCGGTGACTGAGGAGACAACTAACAAGGTTAGCAGTTACTGGTAACCTCACTTGAGCAGCTAATGCTTGCCTTGTTTTGCAAATAACTAATTCTTCTCATTGAAAAGATAGTTGAGCTTGTGAAGCAATCCAAGGGATGGTCCTCCGTTGAAGCATCAGGTGATATTGCTGAAAATGTGATGATGGGTGTATCTGAGGAAGAGCTTTATAATATTCCAACTTCAGAATATGTTCATAGGCGTGGGTTCTTAAACAGACAATTAACCGTGTATCATGTAGCTCTTCATGCTTGTGTGGAGCTCCGAAGTGTAGAGGTACTGATTGTAGACTCATGTATGTTATGCTTATCTGGTATTTATAATGAATATTTGTATTCACAGGTAAAACAAGGCACAGAGGCATACACTTGTACATAAATAACCTCTTCATGGTCTGCACTGTTCTTTGTAGTGGGTTTTGCAAAATTTTGTTAAAACAACGAGAACCTTGTGGACCTGATGTCTGATTTTCTTTTCTAATATGAGTATTTTCGTTCAGTTAGAATTTATAATACATGACTTTTCAAGTATGTTTAATCAATATAAGCTTGACTTGCAATTGCTTCTTTAAATTCTGTGGTTTTGTGTGTATGAACATATATATAAGTCATACGTGGTAAAGATTCTCTTTGTTTTTTTGTTAGTGAAAAGATAGAAACCTCTCTGTTCACAGGATTGTTGCTATCTCCTTTTAAATTTATTGTACTGGGTTGGCCACAATAAAAGATCTGACATAAGGCCTTTGGTGAGCTTTTGACCCACTTCCAGTTGGGTGGACACTTAGTCACATGGGTACGGCTAGGAGGGCCCCGTACCCTGCCGGTACGGGTACGGTACGGGTACGGGTACGGGGTTGGGTACGGCGGAAAAATAAAAAAAATCAAAAAAATTCAGAAAAATCTAAAAAAAATCAGAAAAAATCAGGGAAAATCAGAAAAAATCAGAAAAAACTAGTAAAAATCAGAAAAATTCAAGAAAAATGTATTTAAAGGAACACCCTTAGCATTTTGTTATTGTTTAAAATTTTTTGATATATATATATATATATATGTCCGTGTGTACGGCCGTACCCCCGTACCCACGTTTTTTGAAAATGGCCCGTACCAATACCCGCACCCGTACCCGTACCTATGTGACATAGGGTGGACATATATATCTGTGAAATAGCTTCAACATATGATGGTAGTTTGCATGTGCTTGGGCTGACAGGGTAATACAGCATGCTGATATTCATATTATAGTCCAATTGTTTCCGAGAGAAGTTCAAAGTCTCTTTTACGTATGAAGGTGCTTTTGTGATTTTTGAAAAGGTAGAGTACTTGAAGTCAGATCTTATTATGGTTTACCATTTTATCCAAACAAGAATACCTAGTGATAATGTCAGGTGTGGTATCATGTTCTGGACAATAATGGATTTACCGATTTAGTAAAAGAAGAGTTGCTCCTATAGTACAGGAAATATCACCTCAAACTTTACCTGATATGTTTTGACTGGTTCCAGTTAGAGACTGAGAATTGGGGAGTACAAGTGGATACAATTACAGGTTTAGAATAAACCAGTTAGTGTGATGGATCTTCCTTTCTCATGGAAGAGATCCCAAACTGTGCTCTCTGACACATAGGAAAATGTAGTGGAGCTAAGTAGTACCTCTAGGATTTAGCAGGGATTTGCTTACATCTTTCACAATGTTAGCTATATTCAGCTGTAGGCTTTACGAGCAGTAACCCGTCTGTAATCAGGCAACTTCTGAGGAAGCTATTGTAGGAGCCTTCATGATGTAGCATGAACACTAAAGTGGAGTATCGAATCTTGGTAAGGAATATTCACACCATATTGCACTCAGTTAATGTGTTTGTGCCTTCCAATTCTTCTGACATGGAATGTGAAGTTTGTCAATGTCTAAACAATGCTCACGTTTGATGATTAGGTTTGTAATTTTATGTAGTACTGCTAGACTGCTAGTGAATGTCAGAACTGTAAAAAGATAATTTACACATTTGCAGTATCTGATGGTTACCTGCCAAAACATCGTCAGTTATGATTTCAGATATGGAATATATGCTGACAATTTTTAAACTACTCATTTCTTTTGATTTTAGAATTTTATGCGGCTCTGTTTTTTCATTTTTCAGACAATGGAGACACTTTTGGATATGCTGAAGCAGGACAACTATTCCCCTGATGTTTTTATTGTAATACAAACAATGAGGTGATTCTATATTCTCATGTAATTGCCTGTCAATTTATCCTAGCACGTATGATATAAGTTTGTTTTAGGGACTTGCACAACTGTTTCCACATTTTTTTCATGTTTGTACTGTCAACTCTGCCTTGACTCAGGGTTGCTGAGATTGTAAATCATGAATCTCTTTTTGTTGAGACATAGTTCTCAGGTGTCCTGAAGACCTTGCATGCATGCTTTACTAAACCTTTTCTCTTCTGTTAATACATGGATGAAGCAGCATTATGCAAATGGTGAACCATTTATATTAAAAGGTTTGCAAGGAGAATAGGTAAATAGATTCACATTCTTAAACCATTAAATGAGACAGATAGGTTGATTGAAAATCACAGCCAATACTTCAATGAAACATTTCATTGAAGTCATATTTTTTCGATCTTGGAGAACCAGCAAGCCTTTACTCTTTGGAGAAGAATGCAATAGTTTGGTACTATTGCTAATGCAATGCTTTCATTGAACATATGAAAAGATTGAAATATTGAAAATTTGGTCCAATGTTAGAGAAGACAAAAGATTAGAGGGAAGTGGATGTGTAGGTCAAATAAGTTCTAACTTTTGCTATATTGTGGTTAATACTGATGAAAATTTTTATATCTGAACCTGGACAATGGAGTAGTTGCAGCCAGTGCATCATTATTTTTGTGGTGTCTGTGTGTGTATGCATACATACTTACATACTTATATAAGGGCGTTCCTTAGCAGTTGCAGTAGTAGGTGAACTGGAATGGTTCTCCATTGTGGAGGGAGTGGGTGAAAGTTTTTTAGGATAAGGATTATGTTAAGCTGAACCTCAATAGCGACATGAAGGTATCTCACATTGTAATGACCTTGACTTTTAGATATACAACTCAAAAAAGGGATTTCTAAGGCTAATTTCTTTGTCATGCCTGGTGGTCGAGGCTTTGGAGCTGATATGGAAAGAAAGCTGATCAACGATAAATTAATGGAGCGGCTATACCAACTTCTCTTATCAAGTCAAATTTCTCATAGACAATTATTTGATACTTTATAGTGCACATTGGTTGCTGTTTCTCAAGTTGCAAGGCAATGGGAGTGACTGGCTTAGATTGGGTGATCTAGAGTTTTTCCTAGTCTTCTGTTGAAGCCTTAATGCTAATGCATTTCAGAAGCTAAGTCAAAGGTGTCAATAGACATCAGGTCAATGTACCACATATCGTATTTCAAAAGCTTAGTCAAAGGTGTCAATAGATATCAGATCAATGCATCATTATCCATTTGGAGTCCAGCATACTGGTGCAAATGAGAGTGAAGAATTGAATCTACTGAGGAAATGCTCTGCTTACCTGGAAAGAAAGTTGATCTTGTGGTCATGTAGAAAAGTATTAGATTTTGCTATTCCTTACTGTAAGTCTGTAACTTAAAAGTTAAAAACAGTCTAGAAAAATGAAAGGCAGGAGAGATGACACGGAGGGTTTTCTGTTACTGCATGATTTACAATGGAAAATTATGTGGTTTCCCCCCTTTTTTGAACATTTTTTTAGTATGTAAAATTCGACTTGTCTTTCTGGTTCATTGTTTAGTTATTCCTATCATGGATGCATTTACGGGTGGCACAACAGCCAATTGCCTGAGATGCTGATGGAAAGACACAGTCAGGAGGATGAAGACTGAAAAGGGTCTCACTTTGACCCACTTTGGTTTTTTATTTAGTGTTTCATTATTAAAGTAATTTAATTTAATTAACCCCAGAAAGATGGAAATGGATTCAGTCAGAGTTGGCTGAGTCCATTCCTACATAGGTAGCTTCTGGTTCATGTCGTAAGCATGCTTACTGATGTTGGTAAAAAGAAGCTGTTTCTCAATTGTATGCTACCGACTTGATTGCCGATCAGCTTCTGGGTTATATGCGATAATAGCCAAACTGGGAGAGGTGATCTTGTGATTGGATGATGTAGTGCCTACAGATTACGTTGTTTTGAATAGTGATTCATGATTTATCCTATACATCGTTCCTTTCTCAATATATGAAGCATAGCATTCTATCCATAGATATGGCTTTCTTTTATGATTTCTTTAGTCTTGTTCATCAATATCCTCATGATTTTCTTTTGATTGAATCCTATCATATTTTGTAAGTCGATGGTTGTATCATTCACATTAGTTATAACTTCAAGCAGGTGCTATCTTCATTGTGGATACCTTGAACGAGGTGTTAAAGTTTTTGAGGACTACTTCAGCGCTGGAAGGCCACCTATGATAGAGCTATATGTGGTAAGATTCTTTTTTTTAGTTGTTAAGGTGTAACAATTCTGACAACTAGAGAACATTTTAATTTGGAGTTATGAAAATGGGTCCAGTTCATGTTCAGATTGCAACATGTTTTCATGTGTCATTTGGTCTTTGTGTTTACTTTCTTGTTTCTTATAACTTTCAGAAGTCATAATGTATTGGTGAGGAGTTCTACATGAATTACTTTGTGTGTGCATCAGTTTTTTCAATTGTTGTCTTAGCCTCTTAGGTATTTACAATCTGAGCGAGTCAGGCTGTCAGCCAAGTCAATCTGGTCACTCTGTTCTCGACCTGGCCAAAAAAATAGCAAAACCAGGAAGCTGACAAGGCTTGTCCAACATGGGTTAATGAGGCCGCCAAGTCATCTGATTCTGAGTTTCAGTTGAGTCAACTGAGTTTTGGTCTAATCAGTCTGGTTTAATTCAGTCACACACACACACACACATGTCAACCACTTACCAAATAGTAACTAAATACAAAGATAATTAAACTTAAAGCAATCTAAAACAACAAGTAAATGATATTGCTCATAGAAACCAAATTACCAAATACTAATTTGAAAATGTGTGTGTGTGTGTGTGTGAGAGAGAGAGAGAGAGAGAGAGTGATTTTCATCCCAATGGACCTGGTGAAAAGTGAGAGTAATTTCTGGATGAAAAAATATGGTGCCGCAGTTGACTGTGATGGACTTGTCGACTCGAGTCTGGTGCGCATCCAAAACTGGATCAAAGTATTCATATGCAGTTGACTGCACCAGACTTGTTTGATTTTGGCTTCTGTCGCACCCAATGTAAACCTGCAGCCAAGATGAGTTGACTCAGATACGGCACTCTGGTGTCCATGTGACTTATTTTGAATAGAGAGCTCAAACAATTATCATATGACCGACAGAAGACTACATGTCTACATCTTTAAACTGTTGTACGTTTTTCATTAAAATTTCCTGGGCTTGAAATTTTCTTCAGAGAATGTGACGACCTTTATTTTCATGTAGAATTTTTAAGGAGCTGGCATCACAAGCTCTTTTGGAGCTGCTTGCCAAAAAACCTCTCTTTATATTGTCTAACAGCATATCCAGATAAGGGCAATTTGGTATACTAGGCACTAGGGAACTGTAGCATCTCGCAGATTTTCTTGTGTAGTATCGTTGGTACATGCAATCCATTTAACATTTTTGGTTCTTTGTGCCATACATTTTCTCTGTGTTTCCTTGTGACCTCGGTATTGATGCCTTTTAAGTCGTGCTAGCTTCTTATATTTGGTTATGCTTTATCTTAAGTTTCATTTAAATAAAGGAAGACTTTTATGGTTTAGTTGGTATGCATTTCCTGGCTTGTGAATTTTTCAGTTCTTGTACCAATAACACTATGTTGGGTTGTAGGCACTGGTAGAGGGAGCGATGGTTGGACATACTCCTCGAGGAATGGAAATAGCTCAAGAGACATTGGTATCTTGCTTTATGATGTTTGTGAAGTTTCCTCATGAGTTAAAATATGATTTCAAGTTCATTAAAAGGTTGTCACACTCTGCAGATGAAGATGAGTGCAAGAGGATTCTTTTTGAATGCAAAGATGGGGAATGATCTTCTTTTGGCTGCAGCAGGAGAAAAGGTGGGTGAGATGGATACGTTTAGTACCTTCATCTCATTTCATGCAGTTGTCATGACAATATAATCTGTTCAATAACTGCCTGCAGACAGGAGGATATACGACTGCCAATTACATATGGGATCTGATGCAGAGCCGCAGGATCAATGTTACTCTGCCTGCCGTGGAGGCTTACTATAAAGGGCTGAAGGTATCATTGTTCTTTTTGTTCTACAATATTGTGACACATAACCTGGTAGTTTGAGATCCCTTTCAACCTCCAGGCGTGCTAATCTGCTCACCTCTTGTAGAACTGACATGTAATGGGTTCCTTTCATCAGGAAAGGGAGATACCTGCAGATGACCCAAGGCTTTTGCTGGTTGCTCGAACATTGGACAACCTGCGTCTTAAGTTTGGTGCTGGAAGATCAGCATAGACTTTTACGCCAAACCTTCACAACTCTCTGGAAGTCGCATGTTTGCACGTCTGAAAGGATCAGCTGGTGAAAATCGTCTGAACTGCTCAGGTCCGATAAATGGCTGCTGAGAAGAGGCCCCGGTCTTTGTTGAACTGCTTAGGTAGTTGTGAGTTTTAACATGAAAAATGTAAAGAGAATACAAGATTGAACATCGCTGTGAGACATGGCTGCCTGTTTCTATTTTCCATGTGAATTTTATTTCTCCATGGTTCCGTAAGAACTTGGCTGACAAAGGGTGGCTAAACAAGCCCTGCCTCGACACCAATACTTGTCATGACTGTAAGAAGTCGGCGACTTCCAACTTTTTGCAGTTTGAATTTGTACTAGCTCGTTTTGTATCAGAGATGCCCTGCTGAATCCGTTATTGAAAAAGGGACTTGAACCATGCTCATTAATAACAGCTCTTAATAACAACTCTTTACTTGCCAATGTATTTTGAGGTTTATCCTTGACAATTATTGTTGGAACATCATGGTTCTATTAGATCCAGATCTCTTCGCAGGCGCTTTTCAATTCGGCAGGATTTACTATTGGTCCGACCCTTTCCTCGGTATAAGCACCTTTTTTCTTCGAGCCAAGCAGCCGGATGAGCTCCCCGAAGCTAGGTGCAGCGACAAAGAGATGTCACCAAGCTGAAAGCTTCCCAACTGTTTGCCATCAAGATGCTCTCTTATGCGACGGGGCCAACTAAAGATGTACGTGCTTAACAATGCTTATCTGCTCATTCTCCTAAGAGGTTATATTGGCAATACTCAACTTCGTAAATGCAGCAGTTAGTTGACCTGAAGTTGTGCAACTTCGTAAATGCAGCAGTTAGTTGACCTGAAGTTGTGCAAGTAAGGGCGGGGTGAGAAAATGGGTTTTAGCACAGGAGGTTGAAAGGGGAGTCAAGTCAGAATCCTGCGGGGTGCAGTTCTAGAACTTCTTGGGTGTATTTCTTCCTCGTGGGAGCGGCTGTGAAACTTGCACTCCACATGAAAATGGCGACAGGATCCGGTGCCCTATGCTCCAAACATCACTTGGTATCGGGATCACTTGCAGATATTTTGTTTGAGGATTGTGTGCAACTTAAGATATTTACATAATACAAAAAGCTGTCATAAAATAAAACGCTCTTAAAAAACAGAAAAGAAAAGTAAAATGACGCTAGTATTTTGTGAGCCATTATTGTAGCTGCCAATGTTTTTGTACAGGATATTGGCATAGGTGCGGACACCATGACCAAGTTTTTACAGTGTTAGACCCCAGAGGCTAAGTATCCACCAACGAATGGCTTCTCGATTCCGCGGGAGTGAAAGAATTCCGACCCATTTAGCTACATCGGCACAACTATGTCAGCGGCACTAACAATGTCAGCGGTAGTACTAACAATGTCAGCAGTAGTACTAACAATGTCAGCGATATTTCTTAGCTACATCAGCATTAGCAATGACAGCGGTGTTTACGTACTGCATTCCACCACGTAAACATCGAAATTGAACTAAAAACACAAAAACACACGGAGGAAGAAGATTATGAACAAATAAGCCAAAAAAGAAAAAGAAAAAGAAGGCAACCCAGCCAAATATCCATTCTTCACTTCCAAATCTCAGGAGTCTTTTAGCTACAAAAGTATACAGGCATAACGTATTTACAGCACAGTATCATAGTGAAAGGTCAATTTCTTGAAGAACCTTCTACGCAAGTATAAGCATCTAATAACCCCGCAACTGCGCGGCACGGCTGGTGAGCGGGACGTAGCGTACAGACGTCTCACTTCGGATATTGATAGAACCATCAAGCTGCTTATCAACGACTTGCAAATCCTGGAAATAATTTCCAACAGGAATCACCATTCTTCCCCCAGGCTTCAACTGCTCGATGAGTGAAGGCGGGATCTCAGAAGCTGCTGCCCCCACATGAATGGCATTGTAAGGAGCAAATTGTTGCCACCCCTGTCGACCGTCTAAAGCACAACCATGCCAAAAAATTGTTCAATAGACGAAAGGACATAAGAATCAAAACTGACATTAAGTAACTGAAGAACATTAAGTTTAGAAGGCCAAGAGATGGGCAACAGAATGGATGATAACCTCCAACATGCACAGACAGAGAGCCTTGCTCGAGCAAAGGTGCAGCAGCACTTCTCTTGATGTTGTCAATAGAACTATCCCTTAGCTCTGGGATGTGTTCCACGCCCACAGCACGGCCTTCTGGTCCCACCATCATAGCAAAACATGCAGTCAGGTAACCAGTTCCTGTTGAAAAGAATGAAATGAGATACCATAATAAACAGAACAATGACATTGAAATAAAAAAGAAAAAAAAGGAAAAGCTTACCTGAACCAACATCTAAAGCATGCATTCCAGGCTGCAAATGCTCCTGCAACAATTCGAGACATGTTGCATGCATATGGGGGGCAGAAATAGTTGCATTGTAACCTATCGGCATAGGACTGTCAAAATAGGGATCATTTCCTGGAGGTACGAACAATCCCCTGTCAATAGCCTCCATGACTTCAGCTACCTTCTTCGACTTAATTACACCATATTTTTGCAAATTTTGTACCAGTAACTTGTTCTTGTCGACACCACCACTAGTCCAAAGATGCTGAGGAGATAAGAAATTAATGTCAGGAATAAACATAATTTATACTGTTATACAAAAGGTTGAAATCAAAAAATTTTGTACAATCTCCACATTTCATGAGACTGCTATCAAGTCACTGAAAATGGGAGATCGATCACGCATAATACCACAGACACCATCATCCATGCACAACACATGTTTCTTGCAGGAACGGCTATTACATATGAGCAAAGAAAACAGATAAAAAAGAAGGAAGCTCATGTAAGAGCTTGTACATACATAGACATACACATGCATAAGTTCAACTATGTTTCCAATCTTTATCAGGAAACAGGACCATCAAGAATCTCAGACCCCACAGATGAGCCCAATTTCTACGACATTGGCCTTGATCCTTAAATTCTTCAAAATTTTATTTTTAATAGGTATGTGCCTTTATTAGTATCTCATGTGATCAAATGTATCGCTTCAGAAATAGTTCTCCGTGCTGCTTCCTACTTGATTCTTGCTGCTTAAATCATCAAAAATCTTGAGAGAGAGCACCAATTCCAGGTTCTGATCGGCCTCTGGCAAATATTATGTAACCTATTCAAAATCAGTCTGCAATAAAACAAGCCCAATAGCACGCATGCTCACATGGGGAGACTCGAATACATTAGTAAATTAAGAACAGTTTTAATTTCATTGCTCTGGTCAACTATCAAATTGCTTCATCTGCAGTGCATGGACGTAGGCTCCAAACATAAATTATTTAACATTTTCCCTGGTGTCCAACAACAAAAGAGGTGTTACAACCTCAATATGTTCCTCCCAAGGTTACATGCCATAACTTTAGAGTACCAAGTTCTTTCTCATACCGACAAAACAATTCTACATTTCCATCACCAAGGGCGTCCCGGTGAGCACATCCTTATGTAAGCTTCAATAACGCACTAAATGATCCATTTGCATGGAATACAGGGCAATGAGAAGATCACACTAAGATCTCCGGTCACGATATATTGCAGCATAGGCATTTCTTGCCGATGAAAAAAGAAAGTTTTATGCGATACAGTAATATAATTTTGAATGATGCCACTTAGCCTACCAAAACCAACAATATTTAGCTTTACATAGTTCCTGTTGTACAACACAAGAGGTAGTAAAGCGGCATATCATTAACACGCCAGAAATCAAAGGATCAATTGCATA
>JAANDH010000111.1:70459-75459 GCA_011799765.1 Nymphaea thermarum
AATTAAAAAGGAGGGAAAGGGAGGGGAAGTGGCAAAACCTGTTTGGTAAGGAGGGGAGGGAAAGGAAAGGAAAGGGAGGGGAGGGATTGTGTAGTGTAATTTCTTTCCCTCCCCTCCCCTCCCAAATCGGACGGATTGGGAGGGAAAGGAAAGGAAGTAAGTGTAAAAATATTAACTACCCACAATACCCCTCCCCTCCTCTCCCCTCCCCTTTCTCTTCCCTTCCCTTTCCTTTCCCTCCCTTTCCTCCCCTCTCTCTTCCCTTCCCTTTCCTTTCCTTTCCCTCCCTTTCCCTCCCTTTCCCTCCTACCAAACAGGGCCGTAGAAGCAACATAGAAGAAACCAATTTGTTTTAATACCGAAGAACAAAAAGAAAAAACAGAAAGAAAACGACGTTCAGTCTGTCGACAACAATACCGCATGATAACACAGAGATGGAAATAGTTCGGACGACGACCACAGCCAAATCAACAAAGCAATCTAATTCGTTCTCAACATTCATTTCATTCTTCCTAAGGTAAATTTCGCTTAATTGGTCCTAGCAATTGTATCAACAGCATAAGCGGGGCTGTTGGTCGCCAAAAGTAACTGCCGATCATCAGTCGAGTACTCAGTTCCTTACGGTTCGACCTCTCTCGCTCTCTCTTTCTCTCTCCCTCTCTAGCATCTCTTTGTGGGAGTCCTAAGATCACCCATCGAGTACCAGACAACCGTTCACCTACAAATCCTCTTCTAACCAATCATCGGACACATAAATTCCTCCTGCACACTCCATTAATTCACGAAATCCAGTAAACCACTGGAATAAAGGAAATATCGACTCCTCATGTTGGCATAATGATCGAAAGGAGGAGGACAGAAGAAGGGCAAAGAACGGATCCAAATAAAACGACCAACCAAAATCTATGTATCAAACGGGGACTTACTCGACGGGTGAAACGAATAAAGCGATTAACAGAGCGACGGAATACCTCCATTCTCGTGAAGAATCGGAAGCCAGGAACCAACCTCGACGATGATCCCGGTCTTCTGCAGAACCACGAGGATGGCGGTGGTGAAAAAGAAGAACAGCGACAAGAAGTACGAAGAGAAAGGGAGAGAACGGCCAGACAACGCAAGGGACCTCCGAATCGGCATCCAAACAATGGCACCATACATACACTCACACCATTTATTCCATGCTTTCTAGTTCCTCCCAACTTTGCTTTTTTCTCGCTTTTGTTTTTATTTGTTCCAGATTCTCCCACCAAGAAGTTTTTTTTCTTTTATAAATCAAGACACCAAATATCTGGAAGAACCTAAGTACCTAACCTTCATCCAGCCTTCACCGCCATCTTGATCTCCCTTCTCACAAACGTGTCGTAAATATCTGTTGACACGTTTAGAGGACCTTAACAGGGCAAGTGCTCCAGACACGAGCCTTCAGTCTTAGCTGAGTTCTTGCCCAAGAACATCGTTGTTCTAAACACTAAAAATAATGATACTCGACATTCTTTTTCACCGTAAACTATTTCGAGGACAGGCACCAAGATTCCCTTCAAATGGAAGAAAAAATTACAGGTTACTGCTCAGCATTTAACCATTTATGAAACACTGCTCAACTTTTGAGAAATAAGAACCACCATGTGGTTAACAAAATAATTCACAAATGACGGCATATATGGTGCTTTGACAGAAAATGCTAGAGGACACGTGAGTGCACCAAAGTGCCTTTTAAATATATTCTAAAATAGGATAAATTATAATTCAAAATAAAGAGGTATCTTTCTCGCATTAAAATTGCCGTTCAATATTTGCAGCTGCCAATAGTTAATAGACTCAACATGCATTTATAATATTATCTAAAACTAAAAGTCCAAAAGTGAAGAACACAATGCTCAACTTGAAATGAATACATTTAACCACATTTTAAAGTCAATCCTAATCAACTTTCACTCTTTGTCTGTGATCATATGTAAATTTACTAAAGGGACAATAATTCAATATGTTTGTATCAAAATATGGTAGAAGCTTTACATCTGAAATGAAGTAAGGAAGCAAGTATAACCAGTCATCTTGTTGATTACAAAATGCAAAGTTTGCCACCAAATTGCATCGAGTCAAACAAGTTTCAAATAAAGTCAAACCAAGTTTCAACAGAGCCAATGACTCATGGCCAAGTCAAGCCAAGTTTAAGCAAGAAAGAGTCATGCTACTAGGTTAACCCAATAGAGGGCCAAGTCCAGCTGAGTCAACTAAGTCAGTGAGTTGACTTATAAAGCTTTAAACATTGAGGTAAATTTGTTTCTAAAAATTTAGGGTTTTTATTTGTGTTTGCAAATCTTTCCCTTTTCTCTTGTTACTTCAACTATATGATTGTCTCCTTTGTTTTGGTTCCGTAGTTCCATTGGGGGCTGTTTGGTAATAGTGACACTATGTTACTGTCATATAAACCTGCCCTGAAAAACGAGGCAGATTCATAAAATGTCGTAAAAAGTGTTTCATGAATCATAGGACAATAACAATATGTTACTACTGTTACCAAACAGCCTCCTATGGCGTTACTTTTGGCCATGATTGGTTTTGCTTTTTTGCTTCCTATCTTGCTATTGGAATATGAAATGAACTTGGGTTAGGGTTTCATTTCTTTATGGAATTACTGGTCATTGAGCTTAATGCAATATTGCTATCTTTTGCATTATGGTGAAAATATGCCGCGAGAAGGTCTCCCTACCTTTTCATTGTAAAAAAAAAAAAGATCGCAAAAGGAACCAAACATGCACATAAAACTGCAGGTAAAGCAAAATATCATTTTATGTACAACAATAAATCAAAGATCCTCAGCCTTCACGAGATTATTTTATCAACCACTGTGCAAGGAGGCAGTTCGTGCCAAGGCTGTGTTATTTGCAAGTGTTGGCACCTATACACACCCACTTTGCGTATGCACTTGCACAAGCCTTTTAAAAAATATACATAGATGATGTATATACACTATTTCCAACTTCAGTGGATCTTCGACCATTTGGGCATCCACCCCAGTTAACATCATTATGGGCAGAAATATACATAGATGATGAAGCATTGAGTAACATGCCTTAATCAACAGATGCTTCAAGTCATGAAGAATTTGTTTCACTACAACCCAATACATGTTCATGGGAGAATGCATAAATTAACAAACATTATATACAACAAAGGCAATGTGAGGTCTTGCCATTGTGGTATATTGCAAGGCTCCAACATTGCTTCTATATAGAGTTGGACCATTGAAATTCATTCATGAACGGTTTTAATTCTGGACCCCTCTTTTCATGTGCAACTATAGATCTTGGTCAAGTCATCCTTCCTCACCATCCTGATCCTCTCTTTCTGAATCAGGTGGTTCTCTTCGTCATCTGCACTCTTCTGCCATTTAAGTATTAAGTTTACAGATGGATTTCAACTTTGTAAGACTGAAAGGGACATCTACACAGATTCTAGCAAACTAAGCCCTAATGCTCTGTGGATATACCCCCATCAATGTCTAACAACTTTGCCTACAAAGCTTCTGCTATAGCTTGAAATTTGAATTGATTCTATAAAATTGTGGGAAGATTAGTGGTCTTACCCCCATCAGTACCCTCAAATCATCCTCCAACTAGAGAGAGTTCCCTTGCACCCAACAAATCAGCACCAAAATCTTTCCTTCCAATTCTAAGCCTCTTTCCTCCACACAAATCTCAACCCATTTTGGTATCAACCCTAATTAGGAAAACTTTCTTTTCTATGAATGAAAGCCCAGGGTTAACCACATCCCTCCACAAGTTCATCAGATCAGTTGCAATATAGTTTTAGGTGAGTGAGAGAGTTATCCTACCACCTGAGCAAGAGCCAAAGCCACATTTTTCTTCCCATTCCCCGCAGGGTCAAGAGTTGTGTTGGTACCGAATCAGGAGACCTCTATGTGCTTTAACTTACACATAGGACTCACCCTGCTTATGGTACAGCATGGCCTTGTGGGTTCAAACTAGAGATCTGCCTCCAACGTGTCGTAAGTCCACCCGTTTGAGCTATGCTCCTTAGGGCGTTGCAATGTAGTTGAAATCCATGTTTTTCTTTGATAAATCCCCAATTCATCTTCTCCCACACCGGGCTATAAGGATCAACATTCTTGGCTTCTCATTCACCATACAAAACCTCTAGCATTTGGGAGGACTCCCGTCTTCCAATCTCTCGTCGTGCACCTGGTGCAAGCATGGGCGGAGCCAAGGTAGGGCCTGCTTCGGCCTTGGTCCCACCTCATTTTAAAAAAAAAAAATTTACATGCAAATTTTAAAAAATTTTACTTGTTCTATATAAGAATTTTGAAATATAATATTTCGGCCCTAGTCAAAATTTAGAAACTTTAATTCGGCACAACTCATGAAAAATTTATGGGTTCGGCCTTGCGTGCAAGATCTCCCTATTGATGGCTTCCCTATAGATATATGGATTAAGAAACCGTAAATGGAGCCAGCCAAAGTAAACCACCAAGCATGTCAAAAATTTGTGATAATAAAATATATAGTTTTCAAATATTAGCAAAATATACTTGCATATAGTACAAAGTTATTTATATGTATGGCTTTGATTGAATCAGCGTGTCATAGGGCACCCACAGCTTTTGACTTTACAAACTCGCTTTGGCCATTTGGGCAGCTGCTTCCTGTTACTTTTTCCCCCAAAACTGAAGGCAATAGACATACTCTATCACATTTTTCATACATGTACAACAGGACGGTTGATCTCAATAGGTACAACTCATATAAGAGAGATATAAATTGCCCCAACCAACAAAAAACAAAAGAAGGAAAAAAGAGAAAAGAAGAAGAAGCCACCGCCATCACATTTCTCTGAATCAGTGGGATGATTTGGACGGCGTGTTTCTGCCTGAGTCCGGCCAAAACCCAAAACCCATCACGAGAGAGACTGAAGCTTCATGGGCAGACCTCTTTGAAACTCCACGTAAGGATATGCCATTGGGCAGTCCATCTTCTCTG
>JAANDH010000111.1:77959-212769 GCA_011799765.1 Nymphaea thermarum
TAGGTGTACAGCACTGAAGACAGGAAGCACTTTCCAACCGGATGGAATTAAATACTCTGCAGAAAGAAAGGATAGAAAGGGATGATGAATAAGAATAGAGAATTTTAGTGCAAGTTGATGAAAAAATCATGATTGGTCAGAGATGAGGATGGGTGTAACGATAGCTACCTTTGAACATGACATCTTTTAGGGCCTTTCGATGCACAAATTTCACTACGTTTCCGCATCTTAAACATTCATTAATTACCTGCATAATCAACAGATGAATATATGAAAATCTTACGTTGAACTCTTGATCTTCGAAGGCCATGAGCGTATTATCTTGATAGTATTGTGACAGGGTTGCTGTCACTGAGGCGAAGGTGGTCGGGTCTTACGCTCTCTCTCTCTCACACACACACACACGCACGCACGCTCGCACACACACACACACACGCACGCACACACACACACACAGAGGGAAAAGTGGAAAGACAGACAAAAGATGGGGGAGCAATATTTGTATACATTTTGGGTGAATTCCATCTGCTTGTAGTCCTCCCAATTGAGGTTCTCCCCTTCATGCTTTTTGCTTCTTATAGCGAGATGCTCTGCCTGTTGAAGAAAACATAAAAGGAAAAAGAAAAATTCATGGACGGTGGAGTCCATTTCTCTGTGAGACTTGATATAGACAGGGTCGTTTCAACCTTACCTTCAGCTGCTCAAGAGCAGACGGCGAGTGCCCAAGAAAGTAGGCAGCCATGGCCATCAGCATGGAGGTCGTCTCGTACCCGCCAAGCAAGAGATCAAGGACAAGGCTCACCCTCTCTTCATCACAGAGGCTGCTGTTTGAGATAAGTATGTCGAGAAAGTCTCCAGTACTGTTGTCCTTTGACACTTCTCTCCTTCCTTCCACTATTTGCTTGACGTTGCAGGAAATTCTAGACCTGGCCTGTAATTAGCTATGTAAATGGATCAGGTATTCGATTACAGATTTGATGTCAAATCTGTTTAGTTGGGTCTACTAAGCAAGTCCAGATCTGATTACCAATCAGGTTCAGTATGCAGTTTCATTAATGAATCGGAATACAGGTTCCTAATCCTACATCGATCCGATAAAAAGAAGTCCTGATTATCCAAAATCAGTTTAAAAAAATAATACCCAAATCCAGATCTGATTACATAGAATCGGATTGAGCTCAGCTGAATGTGAACCATTTGAAAATATATGAAAGGCAAAGCACCAATCTGTGAAAGTTGGCAAGCTTTTTGTAGAAAAAGTTGTAAAGGAACCATTTATTGAATTTTCATTTCTCCTCTTGTGACTGTTTGTTTCTATTACAAGAAAAAAAATCTTATCTTGCGCTTCCCAACAAACGGAGAGAAAAAAGATACCAAAAGACACTTAAACATAGATGCTATTATAAGAACATACCAAAGTTCTATTTTCTACGTACATTCAACTACGTTTTGTGTGTGTGTGTGTGTTATTGTCCATTTCTAGATATTTAGTCCTTCTTCCCCCTTTGGTTTTCAGTTCTATGACCAGAGTGTAAATCTAACTTGGTCTATGACAGAGTGTAAATCTAACTTGGTCTAGGTCCGACCATATGTAAGAAACAATGAACCACTTAGAGTTCGTTCGAAGAAAGTTGTTTGTTAAGTCTTTTATTTGTAACATTGAAAAAACTCAACTATCACCATATGAGTATGTCGTGTGTCATAAGATGATTGAACCATTCCACTGTCATAGGTAAAAGTGCAGAAGGTGCAAAGACACCCTCCTTAGAGTTGCCCTTTTGTGCATTGTTGTAAATTCATCCGGTTCAATAAAGATGGGTTCAACTTTTTATTTATCTGTCTTTTACATGATCAACTCTATCCATGACCGCTAAAGATGCGATCATTATTTTCTTTATGAACCCACCAATATGAAAGTGCCAAAGTGACCAATAGAGAAGCAGGAGATGATTTGGTAGGTGCGGGTGACTATGATATTAAAGCAGGTCGCTGACTGTAATAACTGAAAATATGAAGTGCTTTCTCAAATAAATGTTGTTTTCAACTTTTTTTTTTTTGAAAATATTAGCAAATTTAAAATATGGAAAGAAAAAGGAGAGGGGAATCAAAGCCTTTTAGATTACCTTTACAGCTTTGGCATAGGGTGTTCCTGGAATGTAGAGAGGGAAAGACACCAGCCCTCTCATGAAGGTGAGGAAGTCTTCCAAGATCATTGCAGTCTGCGGCTCATCTGGTTTCAAACTAAGAATTTGCTTCACTATAACATTGAAGGTAAACTGAATGCACAATTCAAAACGAAACAAGTTCAGAGAGAAGAAGTTACTGAAAATTAAATCAGGGAAAAGCAAGGAGTTACTCTAGAAGAACAGCATTACCTTTCTGGCCTCATGACTGAACACAATCTCATCTCTTCCCCTCCATGTTTCCATGAGAGAAATCGCATGCTCTTCTATGTCCTGTAGGTAATCGGACTTGGACTTCCAAGTGTGAACCAAATTGAGTGCTAAGCTTCTCAATCTTTTGTGAGTGTCCCCAACAACCACAAGCATGGAGAGCCTTCCAAGGACGCCATGAATGGGCTTCGGGTAGCTGCACTGGAACAGCCTCTCCTCGTTTTGCAGTATGAAGGAATTCAGCTCTTGGTCGCAGGAAACTATGGTGGGACAGCCAAACAGATGGGACTTGAAAATTTTCCCGTACCTGTCAAGCAAATTCAACAAGTTGAGGAAAAACCAATCACAGAAAACTTTTACTGTGTATCAAAGAGAAAAGGTCTGTAATATGTAGTTGGGACGGCGGCCATGATTCTGGCAGGCAAAAACCGGCCGGCTTTCCGGTCTTCCTTCCGGTTCATAAATCGAAAAAGAAAAACGAACAAGAATCAAAACCATGTTCAAAACTCGGGAATAGAAATTCAGACGACAGGAAACAGAGGAAAGACATGGAGAGCTGCTTGTATGAAACAGAGGTGTAGTCTGCCCAACTAAGAGAAGACATTGCATTTGCAAAGAAAGAGATCATGTCCGAGAATTGGGTCATGGGGAGGCTTCACCTACTGCAGTGGTCTTCCAGGAAACTCCCAATGGTGATGGAGTTGTGGGGCCTCAGGAAACTGAGAGTCTCACCCAGAAAAGGCCACCCCATGCTTCCATGGGGAGTGTTTCTCAGCTTTTTACTGAAGAGAGGAGTGGCAGTGAGGATGAAAACCAGTACCAAAAAAGGAGCTGAGAGTACAAACCAGACCCCTCCAGCCATTTCTCCACAGTACCTACCAATACCCTCTTTTTCTAACAATGTCTTCAGCCTCTGCAGTCTTTTGGTAAAGCCCAGGCCTCCACTTTATAGCAGGAGATCCTTTGGGGGTGTCCCCCCTTCCCCTTGTTCTTTTTCTCCATTTCTTTCTGTTTCTTTTTCAATGCACCTGCTTTTGCAGACTATGCTTTGGCCGGGTGACAAACAAAGGCACCTTTATAACCACCAAACACAAGGTAGGTTAGAGGGGACAGAGATAACATAGGATCCGGTGTCCCTCTCATTCTTATGAAAGGGTTGCGTGTGTGTATGAAAGTTTCTCAAGATGTCTTGTTACTTCCCATGGTTGTTCTGTTCTGCCGATTACCAAGCTCTTTGGGGACCCAAGTTTGCTCCCTGCTTATTCCCAACCTGTTCCTGGTTGTTGTCTCTATTGTTATTTTATGGAAAAGTCTTGTTAGAAATCTGTATAGTGGGCCTGTATATGTTGATGATCCTACGTTAGCCACTATGGGCCCAATTTAAAGTGATCTAGTAAGTTTATCATCTTAAATCAAATCTATACAGAAATTGAAGAGGATCCGTATTCGGTTTATGATAGGCAAAACCATTTTTTGAACCCTTATAAGCCTATAAACAGGATTGTGGACCCCAAAACTCGAGGGTTAAGAAAAATTACGATGTGTCATTTCTTCTAATCTCATCCTAGAAGATTTCATGTAATCCCGATGAGTGGTAGCGTACTGGGCGACAAGGTGGTTAGACTCCTTTAAGAACTCAGGTTCGAGTCTTGGTAAAACATGCTATGTGGAAACCTAAGAGGGCGAGCACAAGAGAGGGCCAGTGCCCTCTCTCTTAGGGGCAGTGAAATGGACCACTTACCCTTAAAAAAAAAATCCACTATACCATCTTTCAATTGTAAGAACATCGGTTAACTTGTCCAAAAAGAGGGTGATCTATTCTATCGGCTTTGGCATGAATAGTTTATTTATTTGTTTTTGCCGTCAAGCTTATAATTAATAGGAGTTTGATTGGCTGAAGTTTTTTGAGGAGGATCACTGCAACCAAGCATTTCGTGGAAAGTATTTGGAGCACAAACAGAAGCTGGTTAGGTGGACACCTTTGTGCATGTATAGGAATGTGTAATGCTAAAATATTTTTATTAAAATAAAAAAAAGAAAGAAAATTATAGTAATATTAAAAGAAAAAAATATTCATACTTTTATAAAAAAAATTCTAGAATACCCCCACCTCCCTTTTTAGTTTTTGGGTGCATATTAATTTCTTGCATGCACAGAAGTGTGCACGCTACTCAATCTATCTATTACCAAATGCTCCTTTAGTAGGTTGATTATTAGAGACTCGATGATAACCCTTGTTTCTAGACTTAGAGTTCAGACTTTGCAGCTGTTTTCGTTGAAAAATCCACAGGAAAAATTGGTTATGGAGGTAGAGACGGATGTAAGTGTGGGCTACGTGTGGAAAATTGCTCACACCGACCTAAGAAAAAAACTTCAAATTTTTATATTGATATCTATGAGCATTTTTTCTTATTTACATATTGGTGCTTCTTAAAAAAATAAAATTTTACACTGGTGCTCTTTAGACAGAATTTTCTAGCTCTAGGTGGATGCAGGACATGTATATTAAGAAAGAAGTTATGCCGATGAAATTGATTAGGCTTGGCATAGATGTGATCATGATTGTTCAAACATTTCACAAGAAAGGCTCTCTTCACTTATCCCCATAATGCATAACCTTGCACTAGCAATGTCTAGGCAGCAACAAGTAATAAAATCATGCAATTATTAGTTGGATTCTATTTGAATTGGCACCAATTAGAGATTAGTTAGAAGGATGATGTCCGTAATGAAAATAACCTCATGACACTCAAAAGGATGACATTTTTTTCATTTTTATGAAGAAGGACGAAATCTTTTTAGAACAGTTAACAAGGAAATGACCATTTTTAATAATTTGGGTGTTGAATACTTTCTTATTATTAAAAAAATAGTGATGGCAGTCAATATTTTCACGACACATTACACTTTCCAACACACACAATCAATTAAAAAATAATGATAGTAGTTAATATTTTTTTATTATTCGGCCCTTGTCAAAATTAGAAACTTTAATTCAGGCCCCTTTATGTAAAATTTCTGGCTCTATCCCTGTCGTAAGCATTGTATCTGATAATTACATGTAAAAACTAAAAAGGTCTTAAATGTGAAATTCTCAATAAATTTATAAAAGACATGGTAAATATCCATAGAAAAATTATTAATAGTTCATGGACGCTCCTTAGGCTTTTTATTTGACATGAATACCTTATCAATACGGTACATTTCAAAATTATTGAAATTTATTTTAATCTATCTTTGGGGCATTTTTCTTGAATGAAGTAAGAGGGACATGTTCAGAATTAATTAAGGAGCTAGGGATGGACGGTGCACGTGCTTCTACTGACCTTTTTATTTAATTTTGGCAGGTCGGGGTAAGAAAGTGGCAACGCTAGGCCAAACAACAACCCTTCCCTCCTTCTGTGATGTGACATACAGGGGAAGAAGGACTATAATAAGATTCATAAATAATTTTGTGGCAAAATCGTGGAAAAGTTAGGTGATAGAAAACCTATAAAATAACAAGCATGAAAACCATAAGTGGCCTTGTTTTTTCAGCTAGGGATGTCAATATATCTGATTTGAATAGGATGTTTGACTGAATGGATCTGAAAAGATCTGATAATGAAAAAAAATTAATATCCGATTAAGAAATCAGATCGGATTCAGATTTAAGAAATGATATCCGAATGGATTTGGATCGGATTCACTTTTAGGCAAACAACCTGCATCTAATGCTATTACATCAAAATCTAGTTCGAAATTCAGATTCAGGTCCGGATATAAATAAAAAAATCAGATTCGGATCAGATTCGAATTTTAAAACTGGATTTTGGATTTCGATTCAGATTCAGATATGACTTTTCTTTATTTGAATCGAATCCGAATTCGAATATGTAAAATAGTTTAAAAAACAGATATGATTATGAATATATTTGATCCCTTGACATCCCTAGTCAAACTTATGTGTTTTATTCTAAGGCCAACACCTGTTGTGACAGCTCTTATTCAAAATAGTAGAGACTCAATGCGGCCATGGATGTAGGAAAACCTTTTTCTTCCGACTACATGTGCCCTTGTGTTTCACTTGTTTCTTTCCTCAAGGTGCCAAGCTTTTAGAGAATTTTCTCACCAAATTACTGTGAAGAAGAATCTACATTAATTAGGAGTTGGATTAGACACGACAACTTCATTGACACGTGCTTTGCATCAGGCACTACATCAGCATAATATTTTTTTTCTTTTTGTAGTGAGAATTTGATTTTTTCCTCATTTATCTTGTTTCTTTTGGTTCTTGAGCTTTGAATAAAGATGCAAACAGAGTTAGGTGTTCACAATCAGGGGTGGGGTGGCCACCTGCCCACCAAGCCATATGCAGTTACAGACAAACTCAGAGAAAGGAATGCTCTGAAGCAAATGCTGGGTAGTGTAACAGGTAATGCATGTGTTAGAAACAAAGCTCTTTCTCACTGTCTAAACACACCAAGAAAATAGAAAACAGAAGAAGAGCAAGAGAAAGGACATACAAAGATTTACGTGGTTCAGAGACAACATTTTTCTATATGTACAACAGCCACACATAGCAGTTTCTACTACCGCAGCAAAAAAATTATAGAGTACAAGCCAAATGGTGCCTTTATAAACATGAGATTAGGGAAAAACCCGCAAAACAAAAAAAATTGACTTAAATTCCCTTACCCCCAACCTTCCGGGCAAGGGTGCGCTGCCCCCACTACAACCTCGAAACAACTTACCGCAAAGTTGGATTTATAGAAATTAGGGAAGACTATTAAGTATGGATTACGCTCCACACTCTAACAGCATGTTCAGGCAATGCACTTATGAGATGGATTAGTTTAGAACAATTTACAAATTAAGAGCGACACCAACGTATGTGGATTGTAACTTCTTTGATCTTTTCTAATTATCTTGCTTTCTATCATTTAGGAAATATAATTGGTGGAATACTCTAGATCCCTGTATGATGGTATCCAGTACTTTCAACATGACACCTACCTAACACTGTCAAGTCACACAGGTAGGTTTATTATTTATTCATTTATTTATTTGCATTTATTTGTTTATTTATGTTGTTATTTTCACTTCTTAAACGGACATCATTATTTCAAAATCATCTTTTTAGTTCTTTTCAAGTGGCTGAGATGAAATATTTGTTGACAAAAAGCAAAAGAAGTATTATTCGTAAGGGGTCATTTGGTAGCAGTAATACATTATTACTGTCCCATGAATCTTTGTCAGGTGTTTTATGGAGCTTCTTCATTTTTTAAGTGCATTCATGAGTTAGTAACTAAACATTAGGGTCGTTTGGTAACAATAACACATTGTCACTGTCCCATGAATTTTTGCTATATGTCCTATGAATTTGCTTCATTTTTTAGGTAATTCATGAGTTGATAACAAAATATAATTGTTGCAACGGGCCCTAAAGGATCGTTTGCTAGTAAGAACACCCAGTGAGTGTCCCTATTGCCAGTAACTCTTAAAGGGTTGTTTGGCAATACTAACATATTGTTACTATCCCATCAATATATGCAACCATTAAAAAAAAAAAGACCATATTCATGAAACACTTGTATGATGTTTTATGTATCTATTCCATTTTTTGAGGTAGGTTCACGAGACAATAATAGATTGCTATTGTTGCTAAATAGCCCCTAAAATGAAAAAAATAATCTTTGACGTCATTCGTGGCTAGATGAGCAGCACTTATATATAGTTCATTGGAGTTGTCACGAGCTGACAAGTTCAGTCTGTGCAGCACAACAAGCATTTTATGCCGTCAACCTTAAGACCATCGAAAGGGGTACAAAGATCAATTGGAAAGAAAAATGTATAAAGAACATAAAGTGTAAATAAAGAAAACTCGCAATATATTTCTCTTGAAAAACTTATACATTACGAGGATGGTAAGAAAGAATAATAATCTCAACTTGCTTACATAAGGCTGGCCGAAGCCAGTTGCCGATTATATGTCATTAAGCAGGGCAGCCAAACCATCGCCGTACTCGAAACGAGCTTTCACTTGCTTGCCCTCTCGTGAATCTACCCAGTTGTGGACACAGTCTATGCGTCCATCGAGAGAATTAGTAACCTACTTGCACCTCCGTGCACATTCAAACGCTACACATGGGAAACTTTCGAACGGACTTGCACCTTTCAAAGAAACTGATGACCATGATGCACTTATATGTTTTGTCTTTGCACCACCACGCTGCAGACTCCAAGTGCATTACTTTTTGCTTGACTCAACGTTTGATTGGATCCCACATGCTTCTCGAGCAATGCCCAAGCTGGCTAAGCAGCATTCCATATTGCTGACTTAGTGGGTCAAATAGTCGGTCTACAACAGGTAGAGCCAAAAAAATTAAGTTTAGAGGCACCTTGTCGACTAATGCATAAAATGAGAAAAGTGCTTACAATGTTCAAATTAATCGACTAGAAACATTAAACTAATCAAGCGGATGATCACTTTTGCATTTATAGTTGCTCGATCATAATCATTTTAGTAAACACTTATTTTCAGTATATAACATTTAAAACTAGCTGATACGAAGATAATTTTAAAATACTTTACAAACTGATTTTTATATTTTTAACATTAATTTGCAAAGAAAGGAGGGGGCAGAGCTGCGTGTGTCTGAAAACAAACATAGCCAACCATGAAATATATATAATAAAACCAGCCATAGCAAGAAGTTAGTTTGTATTCAGTTAGTGACATGTTTTTTTTTTGGGCAAAAGAGTGTCTCTAATTTTATTTCGATATAAGATCGAAGCTTCTTATGTTCGAAAATTTTTGTTGCATCGTACATTGTTTTAAATGCCATTAAAAAGTTCAATTTCATAGGGAGTGATTTTATTTTATAAATCATTGTGTTCATAAGAAAATGGTTTAATCTATGAAACCCTCGGTAAATTTGTACAGACATGGTAAAATACACGTAAAAGATTAAAGATAGCTCATAGCTATTGCTTAAGGAGTAGCAGTTCGCACCTCTGCACTTGAGCTTCTGCTGAATTTTTGCAGGTCAAGCTGTGGGCAGGTGGCAACTCCAGTGTAAATGCGGCTTGACCACTGTATGGAAAAGTGGCTACTCCAGTATAAATGCCGGCTTGACCACTGCGGCCACATTGTTGATTTACATGGAAAGGAAGAAGACAAAATTCATAAACAACACCATAAAGACGTGGAGAAATAGCTCAAAAAGATTGACTCGCGAAACAACTACAACATGCACAGAAACCACAGGTTGCCTGAACAGACAACATCACTACTGTCAAGGGAATTTGTGGCATAATAGTATACCAAAGTTTTCGAAGCGGCTTGCATGGAAATTGGCAATACCGACACAGATTAGTTGAAAGCGTAAACTGCGGTCAACAATAGAATAATGAGAGTGATTGAATACATAATATAAATAATGACTGAGTTTTGTTTCTGGAGAATCTGGACCTGTTCATCAGAGTCATCCATCTTTGATCTCTGGGTCCACATGTGTCCACTCTTTCTTTTATTTTTTTCACAAATATTTCTCTCTCCCTGACTCTCATCTTTTTCCATTGCTCTGCTGCCCTCTCTCCCACCCAGCCTCCTTTATCGAGCCCCAACGGACCGGCCGGCAAGGTGCCGGTTAGTAAAGTTGGATGGAGGAAACTTTGGTTTCTCTCCTTGACTCTTTTCGTACCGCGTTTGGCACCATTTCATTCCCGTTCAAGGCCGGCCAGCCCCTGCTCCGCCACTAAGGCCTGCAAGGGCCCTGGGCCCACCTCGAAAAAAGGAAAAAAGTTATAAGTAAATTTTAACAAATTTTAATTGTTATATATAAAATATTTAAAAAATATTATTTCGGCTCATGTCAAAATTTAAAAGCTTTAATTTAACCTCTCATGAAAAATTTCTACCTCGGCCCTTGATCTGGATAAAACCTCAATAAACCTAAATTAAAAAAGATAAAGACCAGTAACTTTTAATTTGGTGTTAAAAAGTATCCTAAACGATATATATATATATATATATATATATATATATATATATATATATATATATATATATATATATATAGTAAATGCTGATAAAGTAAGAGACAAAAACCAGTAACTTTTAATTTGGTGTTAAAAAGTATCCTAAACGAAATATGAACATCTTAACGTGTTCCCAAAAAGCAACCAATGTAAATCAATTTTTCAGTTCAAGTTATTTTTGTAAAAAAGTTTGATTTTTCTGCTACCAAAATTTTTAATGCAATAAGAGCTGTTCAAATTTTTTTATCATTAAAAAAACACAATTGAAATAAAAAATGATCAACTTAATACATGTTACTCATCAAATCACTTTTAAGATCATATTCATGTGGTTGGATTACAAAAAAGAAAACACTTTAATATTTATTTTTAATAGGTTTGGTTTTTTGTCTCTTATCTAAGTGATCTGCAATTTACCTATATATATATATATATATATATATATATATATATATAAGAATTGACTGTTGCTTTTCTCTTTTGGCCTTTTTGTGCTCAGAGGTTCGAGTGGATAAGTATATGGATGCAAACTGATTTAGATTTTCATGTTTTAGGATAAGCTGCATGCATGCCCATCTAGCCATACACAGGACGTGGACGAACTCGAGAGCATCGATGACCTTCTAATTGAATGGGATGAAGGAACAAGTCCTGAGACAATGCACTTGGGAGGTGGATTTTCATTTATGTTGACACTCTTGTCACATTTGTCATGACTTAGATAAGGGTGATGACAAGATTGATAATAACAACACTAGAGAATATCATTTTATGACAATTCTTAGAACAATTTGCAAATGGCTACCAACTTCTATCTATCCTTGTTTCTTACTTTTTAGTTGCCTTCTATAATTTGGGTCTTCGACGACCATCCAGACAGATACTTTGGTGATTTTAGATTCAATGATGGTAGCTAATACTTTAGTATGACATGTACATAGCATTTTGTCGAGGCAAAGACACATTCATTCAGTGCATTTGTTCATTTATGTCATTCTCCTTCTTATCATATAATATGTCCTTATTTCAAGATCATAATATTGTTAGCTTCTTAACAATTGGCTGATACGTAATCTTTGTTAATAGTTAGTCAAATCAGGAACTTCTATTGCCCCTACAATGAACAAGTCAAAATTTTAGACACCATTATCAAGAATAATTGTACTCCATCAGAGTGGCATTGACACAACTTCTAATGAGACACTTTGACTACCGATACATAATCAAAGGAAAAAAGGTGCTAGTAATGTCTAAATCCTGTTAGAATATTTAATTGCAAAAGTAAGTTGATCACTTCTGCATTCCAGTTGCTTCATCATATTTATATTGACAAAAAATTTATTTGCAGTGTTTAATATTTGGAGGTAGGTGCAAGCTAGAAAATTTTTACAAGGGAGGAATTATGGTTTTGATAAAAAAATTCAGGGTTAGGGTTAAGGGGTTATCAATGTTTTTCTTTGAAAAAAATTCACATGGTAATTTTTAAATTTTCTACTTTGCAAAAGGAAAGCCACAACAAGGGGTTTATTTACTTTTGCTCATTTTAGATCAAAAGGTGTTTTACTTATGTTGGAAGATTTTGTTCCTCGGTATGTTCTCAACGCTATTTGAAAATAAATAGTTTGTTTTCATGTGTATATACCTCAAGGATCTCATATGTGAAATCCACAAGTAATTTATAAATACACTGTATAATATTTTTAAAAGATTAATTATCATTAGCTCGTGGATCATCTTTAGCCTTTTATCTGGCCGGAATACTTTATTAATTTAGTGCATTTAAAAATAGTTCACATTTGTTTCAATTGACAGTACTTTATTGAGCTAAGTAAGTTAAGACATTGTTCCAGTGAAAATTTTCATTATCATCACGCAAGTTTGCTTTTAAAATAATTAGTTCTACCATTGTTCTTATTGCTAGATGTGCTAACACCTCAGACCTATTTAATCATGCAATTTTTTTCATATAAAATCAAATATGCAATCATATTGTATGTGGAGCATTCATAGTAAGATTATTGGAAAAGAGAAAGCGATATTTCTACTGGGGAGGTAGCTCTATGATGATGTAATTGTTGTGCATGAAGTAGTGCAATGCACCGATAATGTAAGAGGATGATATTAATATGACAAAAGTTTATGACAAGGTGAATTGATTTTACTTTAATTGGCATTGGTTTCTTCATTTGGGTTTCGATGAAGGATGGGCAGATAAAGGTATGAAGTGCATTTATATTGCGTCGGTATGTGTGATTATTAATGAACAAATAGGGGAGTTTTTTTTATATATGAAGAGGAGAGTTAGGCAAAGTGATCCTTTTTGTCTGCTCCTCTTTCTTGTCATAATGGAAGTCAATCAAAAGGTGACAAGGAAGGTCGATCAAAATTTAACAAAATCTCCCACAGTTAGATTTGGGAAATGTCCAATGATGCCCCAGCCTTGCAAATGATTTGTTGGAGCTATGCAGCGCAGAAACCAGACCAATTCATGACCTAAATTTGGTGAGGGACATTCTTCATAAAAATTCAAGCTGGAGGCTGATCTAGCTAAATCAACCCATCATTCATTTCTTGATCTCTGTCCATGTAGGCAGTATAGTTCTTGAGCTCTAAGGTGGTCAATTGTTGGTCTGCTGCTTAGATACGCAAACTTTCAATTATATCAAGGGCAGATGAATTTGGCACACTATGGTGGCATTATTCCCAAAGATGAATCAACTTCATGTTGCATGAAAAAGGTTTTCTATCTTATGGAGGTAGAGTTTGTTTATTTTAGCATGTGCTTATCTAGGTAATAAGGTTTTGTTGCAACGTTTCTAAATTGTTGAATTCTTAATGAAAATATTGAATATTGCTTTTATAAGCTAAAATTGGATTAAAGAACTTCATATGCATCCACAACCAAGATTGCTTCTAGGATCACTCTCTAATCATAATCCATTTCTGTTCATTTTCTCACAAACTAGTTCATTTCAACCTAGGAGATTTATATTCCATTTTTGTAACTTCTGGTAATACAATGCTTATGGTGTAAACATGGATGAAGGTTTGTGCGAGATGTAAAAGTATAGTTCCATATCTAACACTAAAAGGAATTTTAGATAACTTATAAAAGGCGGTGGCTAATAGATAGATTGTCTTGGTTCCTAATCTTTTTGGGAGAGAAACTGAAACTACATTGACGCAAGTCAAGATATGCCAAATTGAAAGCCCGACTTCGGTGCATAGTGGGTCAAGTTGTTAGAATTGGTACTTGAGCTGATTCAACACTCATACATGAGGTCCTCTGTGCATGATTGTATGTGTCTTAAGGGAATTGCTTGTGACACTCCACTTTGATAACTTTAGTCCATATTGAAGATTGTAGAAAATTTTTAAGGATTTATAAAATGATTAGTTAAGTGATTTATCTTGGTTTGTAACTTTGTACAAGACGAAGTAGAAACTACAAAATGCTAATTGGGATCTATTAATGTGGAATGGAAAAATTGGTTGAAGGATGATATGCTTAGATCTACCAAATGGCTTCTTGTTTGCACTGATATATTCCTTGTTTGCTTGTTACAGATGATTTTCTGTTTGCAAAAGTGTTATTTTTTATGACACTGTTATTTTTTTAATTGGTTGCCTTTGGCTAATAGCTAGACATGTGATTGTTTGCTCTTATTGAGCTGTTTTTTCCTTTTTCTTAGCTGCTAATCTTTTATTCTTTTGTATTCATTTATTCTTTTAATAAATGGAAGGAATATCCCTTACTGTTGTAGCTAAAAAAAAAAAGATTTGTTTTTAAGATATTGCAACCTTATTAACTAAAATAATGATCAAACTGGTCGTAGACCTCCATGTATTAATTTGCATATCTTTTACATAAACTGCTATGTGTATTCTTAACACTGCATGTACCAACAGAAACAACAGCCATATAGAATAGAAAGAAAATAAAAGAAACCAAGAGAGAGAGAGAGAGAGAGAGAGAGAGAGAGAGAGAGAGAGAGAGAGAGAGAGAGAGAGAGAGATCAGAACTGTCATACATTATATCTTTGAAAAGGAAAAAGAAATTATATATTGTTCATCCTTCTTAAAAAAATCCACATTTGACATTATATTTTGATCTTTGTCATCCATTTTATTGAGGCAAAACCAGGGATTCTTGGTAAATCGTGTCAACGAGTAAAACATGAGGAACAATTTTAAATGTACATCTCCTTATGGATGGCATACTTATTTTCAAAATGATTCTTTATTTTTTTCCCTCCTTTTGAAATTTCATCTGTGTTACAAAAGATGCTTCAACAGTCAAATCTTCTACAAGGTAAGGGAGGTGCCTACCTTATATAAAACTACCTCCTAATCACTCTAGCCTTTTTGACCTAAACTGTTATGTCACTACCCTGCCATTAGGGAAGGCCTTGGCATATATGTTTAAAATCACAAGATGACCTTACTCTTATTTTGTGTGTGCTGTTTAAAAAAAGTAGTTATAAGAATATAAAATTTTCTTGGTGGCCTTCAAGGATATCAATTAGCAGAACGGGAATTTAATGGTAAACTTGCATTTTTCAGGTATTTAGTTGTGACATATAGATCCCCCAAAATGGTGATTTTCCATCTATTAGAAAGAAATAGTATAGTTTTCAATGTTGGTTATTGGATCATGTAATTATGCCAGCATGACTTACAGTTACAAAACCAACCTGAAAAAAAGGTTCAAGAGTTATCAATTAATCCTAGGGTTTAACATGGAAATATGAAACTTTTATTATGTTTGTTTGCCAAAAAGTGAAAACAAACACCCCTGGAACGAATTCGGTCAATAATTGTCAATGCCTGGACAAAGACTTATCTCTTGTCATTAGTTAATATATAGACAAAACACTAGGGGTTTTCTTTATATCCTAACTTGCTTAAAATATAGTCACGGTTCCCAAAAGCAAAGCACTAGGGGAACACATACTCAAGAACATAGAAGACTTTTTAGGGCAAGAAATAAGACAGCACAGAGGGCCAAGACAAATGGAAATGCATGTGACATGCAATTTGGTTTCTTTATATGGGACTTTGATGTGCACTAGGTGAGCCTAGATGTCTATTTGTTCTTATTAAACCACCTTTTATTTATGGACGAACTTATACAATGACTGCCTTCGTTGATGTTGGTAGTTACAATTTCGAACCAATAATGCATCACCAAAAGTATGGCTTTTCCAATCCTTTCTCCTACCAAACTTCATGGACTCTATATCCACTATCTCAACCACTAAAATTAATAAAAAATCAGATGAGACATTATGTCTAAGAGCAATATAGGTCTGCATTTTTTTTTTTTAATATATTGGCAGTAGAGGTGGTGGGTTGGTTAGTGCACTAACTAAAATATGTAATCTCAATAGAAAAATGAATTCTTGAATGCTAGGGTGCTGGTTTGCTACCTTTCGATACTTGAGTGAAGGACGAAGTGCACATATTAAATTTGTTTCTCAAGTTACCAAAATATTCAACGAAACAATGAACGTGCATTTCTTTCCATTGGTCATTATTTTTTCCACTTCTAAAGATTTCTATCAGAATAGAAAATTAATAGGTAAAGGGAGGGATGCCAAAGTTAGTGTAGGTTGGGTGCTTATGTGCGGATATCTGGTAGCATTTCCATTGCCTTGAGTCCAACAGGCACCGGCTACAGTTACACTCTAAAGATGCAAGGCAGAAGGCAGATTCATGATAATCAACTCATTAGAAGATTGTGACGCTTAAAAAATGTGTGTAAATGTGAGCTTAATGAAAAAGTTCATGATCGTACACAAACATAAGGCGCAATCAGTGGCAGAACTAGAAATTTTTGGCCAAGAGACACCGAGTGACAGCTTAAGAAAAGAGCAGCAAATTCTCTCCTTAGTAGCCAAAATTGCAGTCAAAAGAATCACGACGAATTTATAATCGAACAAAAAGTCAAGGGCAAGACCATCAAAGGTGGTTATGTGTACCAAGGTGCACTGTACACCGCTCCCAGTACATGACATGTGTCCCTCTAGCCCATTCCAGTGACTGCGCATATAACCAGCTTCGGCAGACGATATGGCTGGCCGACCAATGTCCAAACTTATTAATAGTTTAAAACCTAGATGGCCCTGGCCGCGCACGTGGCTCCGCCACTAGACCAAACAGAAATCCTTAATTCAACTCCTTGGCACATAGACCCCAAGTGGCATACAACCAAACATGTGGAAAGCCTCTCTTTTTTCTTCTGCTCGATCGTTGGTGGGAACAAACAGTGTCATGACAAAGCTAAAAGGCCTAAGAGCCTAACAATGGCTCGGTCTCCATACTTCCCAAGGGTCCTACCATTAGTCTGATGAATGGGCAGAGTGCCATTGATTGATGAAACCCCATAATCTCTTGTGGGCACAAAGGACTCAAATGGTCCACTGTGTAGGACAGTTGGGAGCCATGATAATTTATCATGACAATGCAGGTAAGAAATGTGAGAGTGTCTGTCATATCCTGTGTATTATTTCCTTCCACGTTTGATATGTTAATGGACACAGCCATCATTTTTTGGTTCTTGTCAAGCATGTGGATGTGGGGGAGGAGTGGAAAGGCGTGTCCTTTCATGGAAGGTTGTCCTTGAAATTTGGTGCAGCATTGGCTGGAAAGCAGGCCATTTTGACTGTCTTCCACGACCAACATGAAGCTACTATGATAAGAGGTGTATCTTTTCTTGTCCATTTGTCGACTGTTATTGGGCTTAGTCAAGCACATTCTTCAACATATTCCCCTGTTGGGGCTCACCATCAGTCTCTTCAAAGAGACCCCAAAACTGAGTGAAGAGGACTTTTTAGCTTTAGCCAATCCTGGTGCTTCTAATTTACAAACTGAACATTTCATTGTTGAGTTCTCCTTTTACCTTGCAGGCCAAGGTTTTTGCTGATAATTGTCAAATTGCCCCTAGTAGTTTTGTTGCTAATTTTTAATGCATGATAAGGTCAGATATAAATTCAAAATGACTGCATCAATATTAATGTTATCTTCTAATAAACTTTTCGGGGTTGTTTGGATGACTCCATCATCTACAAAATTTGGTTTGGTTAAAATTGATCCTTTTATCAAACCTAGTTTTGAAAGCATCCTAACACTCTAAAAACTTGATTTTAAAGTGTCTTTTGAGCACCTCCTTCACCTTCGAAAGGAAAATGTGATTAACACTTAAGACCAGTTTCGTTTGATTTACTTTCGCCTGATTGCCTTGCCCCTCGTTAGACAAAAACAACATTTTCTTTTCAAATTCAAAAGGGTCTTCTTGGAAGTGGTTAGTGAAAGCACATCCTGAAACAAACAAAAATTCGAAAACAACCTCATTTTGGATCAACAAGATAGAATTTCACTGCCCAAAAGAGAGGCCGAAGCTCTTTTCTGTTTTCCTACTTATGAGATTTGGAGTTAAATGGTTCTACTGTATACATTTTAACTCGATTGTCACTCGATTGTCATGCATGTCACCATTTAAACGCATGAATAGCATTCACAAAAATCAAAAAAGTAAGCAACGGCCCAATTCTTGAGGCAGAAACCAAGCTCATTTATAAAATTAAAGTTTAAGAATGAACTTGATCAAAATTATCTGAAATTGCATATTTACAATCAACAAATCAAAAGTAGAAAGGCATTATTGATTTCAAGGGACAAGCGTGCGCACCTCGTGAGCTCATGAGTTTTGATGATGATGGTTGCTCAATCTTTCGGCTATGCGAAGGGGAACACCTAACTTTTGGCGTTTGCTTTTCTCCCCCGTCTTTTCTTCCCTTCCCCCGAGACAGCACGAGCAGCATCGAGTTCCGGCCCCTGCTCATCTTTTGACCCCTCCTCCTTCTCCTCAGCCTTTCGGACTGCCTGTCTCGTACCACTCAAACACGTGCCTCCTCCCTCCGCCTTGCTTTGTGGAATTTTCCGGATTGCCGGTCATAGATAGAAGAACACGCGCAGGGATGATTTGATACCTGATTTGGCGTCTCCACCTGCTGGTCCAATTATTTGCCTTGAACGAGGGGAGGTTTTAATTTGCTATTTGCTTTTATTTGATTAACTTGGTTTAGTTTTTTATATATTAAAATGAAAGATGTTCTTTTGAAAGTTAAGTTTTTTACTGTAAGTTGGAGGAACTGCTGTGTTTTTTAGTTTATCTTCACAGGCCTCACTTTCTCAGAGTTGTTAAACAAGGGCGGCTTACTACTATGGTTAAAAGCTCAGTCCAGTCAGAGGAGATTGATACCACCAACATTTTCTTTTTTTTTTTCAGGCTCCGACTCTTAAACCTACATTTTCTTTTATTTTATGTATATAAAATAAAGAAAAGATTAAAACACGACAACGTAAAGAACAAACACCTCCCCGGCTTTCACATCACAACAAAGAGCCGCTCAAGTTTTCCCTTAAATTCTCAAACTGCTTAGGGGTAGACAGTTACTCACACCAGCTCCAAAGTAACTCCGCTTCTGCATGACATATAGATAGTTATTGTTTCATTCCTGATACTTCACCTGTTGGGTGAGAGAGAATACAACTGTCAATGGCATGCCACTCATCGGCTTGAGTGCCGATGGGGATGCTTTCACAATATTCCCTATGAACCTCAAAGTATGAACTTTTCTGCAAGCAACCAAAATGCCCACATCATAAAATAAAACCTAAAAACGTGGGCTAAAGTTATGAAAAAAATAAAATAAAAACCCAGAAACATAAAGCTGATCTCTACAAATATGGGAAAATGTTAATATCTCAAGAGTGAATTTCGGAGGAAGTAAAGGAGTGCCTTGTAGAACTGCGACCAAAAGGCATGCAGAATTTTAAATTCATAATTCATGTTCGTACGCATTATTATTGTTTCTATCTATTGAAACATGCATATGACATGTAATCATTCATCCGGACATGGGCTGCAACGAGGCGCCCTTCTGCAGCAACCTAACCTTTTATTCCAACAAACATACACAACAAAAATTGGCAATCACTTTATAGTTAGTAAGAGCTAAGATCGATCCTAAACGAGATGATAGCAAAAAGTTGTAGGAACCAGCTTTACAAATTTTGTATTAAAAGGAACAAAATATCATGAGTAGGTTGTTGTTGCCGAATTTAAACTCTACAAAGCCATCTCTGAGTGGCAACGTCTTTTCAAAGTGGCCCAAAGCGTACCAAGCCATGGCTTGTTGTTTGATATTAGCATTATATTTTCAAACCTCTCCAAGCCACCTATCGTCAAAGTCTGACATAGCAGTGTTATCTTCCTACCAAGCAATTCCCTGGTTAAGATGCACTCCACTCGAGTTGTTAAACGCAAAAGCCACCAGTTTTCTACCTTTAGAATCTATAGAGGCAACTTGTAGACAAGCTTATAATAATGAAATTTACTTCGTAAATGAAACGAATTGATCTAACTCTACACTAGCTTATTATCAATATTTGCGTTTAGTTTATTATAATGTACAGCAAACATTAACGATAGTAAACAATACAAAGTTAGTCTAGGGCACTTTGCCTTGAAAAGGAGAAACAGAAAAATTACTTTTTTGATATTTTACTCTTTTAAGAACAACATGATTAAGTTTAAAGTTAGATAATCAACCTGGTGATCACGTAAGCGCATGTGTAATTGGGAACCAAATAATGATCATAAATCGTTCAATATGTTGGTAAGCAATGATGTAATTCAATTAAATATTGTCTTACTACTTAAATGGAAAAATCAGAAATCAAATCAAATCAGCCAGTTGAGCTATTTAATTAATAAAATGGGTCAACAACAAATATTTTTAGCACATTTTTGAATCAGATATATTATATGAAGCATTAAGACATTTAAAATTAATAAGAAGAATCGAGGAAGACAAGTGGCGCCCCTGTATCGATGGGTCGGTAAATCAAGTCGACTTTCAGCCTTTTAGGATGTATTTTCACAAGGCAAGAGGTGAACGCCTTATAATTTGCAATTATTGCTCCATTTGATAAGGCACATGTTCGCACAGTTTTGATGGGCTTATAGGGTAGGGTCAAGAACCCAGTCAAGAATTTTTGTATTACGGAGGCGAATTATAGTTTCAAAATTTTAATAAGGGCCGAAATAAAACTTTTCAAAACTTTAGGCAAAGTGAAAATTTTTAAAATTGATTTGTTACCACCCAAATGGCATGGTGCTACCTCTTCATAATGAAATCCATATCTACATCTTCTCAGATTCACCAGCAAAGATAGAACAGGTTGCACTCAGCTTGAATTAAAGACCGGACCACAAATTTATGGTTAAGTGGCACTAGTAATCTTAAATTTTTAAGGGGCATCAACATGTAAATGAAAACAATTGCCTTAAGGTGTCACTTATATAAAAATAAATATTTTTTACAGGTCTGTGTGTATAGGCCTCCGCCCTTGGCTCGAATAATAGCAAGCCTAGCTCAAGCTCAGCCCGAACTCGAGGCAAGCTCGAAACTAATAGTTCATGCTTCGCTTTGCTCGACCTTTTAAATGTTTGAGTTGGGCTCAAATGAGCCAGCACTTCATTTTTGCATACAACATGAGACCATGAATTTTGGAGAAAAACCTTCTTTCTGAAAAACCAAATTGAGAGTTGAGTCAAACTTGTACAAGTTGAGATTGAGCCCAGCTCAAGCTAAGTGTGTCCTTTTGCTTCACCTAAAAATTCACTAAACATGTTTGCAATTTAAGTTATGAGAAATAGAAACAAGTTCGGAGTATACTCTTTCTCAATTTTAGTACTTGGAAATCTTCTCTCGTTGATAAAAACATTGCATTTTTTTCAAATATCGGGGATGTCTTTTGTGGATTACTTCTATTTCACCTACAAGTTCATCGAATACATCATTTTTTAGTCTCAAATTCATTAATCATGCACAAACTTCGATTGCTTGGAATTTGTTAAGTTTTCTCATGTGCTTATGTGTCGAAAAAGGAATTTCAGTTCACTAGACTTCATAGTTAGATTTGTCATTAAACATCAACAGAGATCATTTAAAGAATAGAGAGAAGTCACGGTTAATTTTGCTAGGTTTATAAGAGTACTAAGAATATAATTCCCCTATACATGTTCACCCACTCTCATGCTGGAATTGGTTGTTACAACGTCCCCCAATGGAGGTGGCTTCAATTGGGTTCTGATTACTTCGAAGTTATCAACTACATATTTCCAAGTGTAGGTAGCAACCTCACATTTAAGTAGGGAGGTATAACAAGTCGAGTCAACTCAAGCTCAGCTCGAGCTCACTCGGTTAAGCTGGACTCATTTGTAAACGTGTCGAGTTCCACCTTAAATGAAAATTCGATCTTATAAATGAATCGAGTTCAAGGTACATGAACTCAAGTAAGCTAGTTTAATTTAGGTTTATCTCCTCTTTTATAATTTTCAAATTTTAAAACCAGGAAAGAGATCAAGTGAAATGGGGAGTTGATCAATAAGCTTAAATGAGTCAAGCTCGAAGTGACCTTGTACAGCTAGATGCGAGCTCGAGCCAAGCAAGATATGAATCAAATTGAGTCGAGCTGACCGAGCTTGAGCTCGACTCAGTTCGTGTAGAGCCTACATTTAAGAAACAAGTGCTCCAATTTTCTATGTCAGCATAGCATAGCCAACATTGGAGGGAATAACAAATCTGAATTTCTTGAGCTACTCATCAATAAGAAGCTGTTTTGATGGCAAGAATTTTCAAAGCAGGTCTGACCCAATTGAACATAAAGTGAGTCTCTTTGAAAGGTGCATGCAGGCTTGTTGAAATCCCCCCGAGTTCAGAGTAACAGATCTCATTAACCAATGGAGAATCTTTCCATTTATCTGCCCACAATCTTGTTTAGATCCATCTCGCATGCACTACCAAGTCTCATCCCTAATCTTTCTCCATGCTTTTGTTATGTTTTCCCAAATGGAGGATGCACCAACAAAGTAATTGGCTGTTCAAAGCATAGTAAAAAATAACTTAAAGGGCGATGTTTTTATCATATATAATATGGCTAGCTTGAAAAAAAACAAAAAAAATACGGTAAATTTTTAAAAATTAAAAAAATACAAATGAGGAAAAATAAAATAAGTGAAAAACTAATAACACAAACATCAAAAGATTAGTAGATTTGAAACAAATAAAAAAATAGAAAAAATAAAATTGTTTGGCATTAAAAATGAAAAAGTGAAAAAAAACATGGAAAAATGTGTTAAAAACGTGTTTTTTAAGTTTTAAACAAGAATTTAATTTAAGATGTTTTTTCGTGTTATTTAAAAAAAAAACACACGTTTTTTGAGGCTATAGTTTAAAGGCTGCATGCAGGAAGATATTATTTCTAACAAAAACTGTCCATTCTCGGGACAGAGCCAAAATTTTAAATTTTTATGGGGCACCAATATGTAAATGAAAAAAACTATCCCGATACATCAAATACTAAAATAAAAAACCCTTTTTGGCTCTGTGTGGGCAATTGCCTACACTTAGCACACACTTGCCTCTGCCCAGGCCCACTCCATATTTGAGGTCATGCCCTCCAGCCCAGATGTTCCGCATGCTTATTCCCCATTCATCCTTAGTCAAACATATTTTACCCCAACTAAGAGGGTGGATATGCTTACTTGTATGTGATTCATTCAAAGAAATGTCACACACATTCTTCTCATTTAAAGGAGAACGGGGAAATGGTGGGCATCCTTCACTTGATCAAGATGAGGAGGCAATTCAAGATCATTGAGAGGAAGATCACCCTTTTGCCAAGTGAGCTGTTCAGCAGCCCATGTGGTTTTCACTTCGGACATATTAACCTCAATCATAAAACTTTTATGGTGTGTTTGATAGTCTCAGATCTCATATCTGAGGCTCATCTAAGATTTTTTATGTAGGATCCATTGTCTGAGCAGGTGCTGGATTTTACTACTGTGTGAAAAAAAAAAAGGGCAGCTGTGTCCATCAGTTCATGGCAAAACCTTATATTAGAGATCGGATGAGAGGACTCTGACCTTAAATCTACAGACTTGGGATACCTTGGATCTCAGATCCAAGGCTATCAAACACTCACTTATTGGCATTGGCCACCATTTCTAACCTTTGCCCAAATTGTTGAATGAGAGTTTTGATGTGAGACAGGGCCCTTTTCTGGCAACACTTCATCTACATAGAAAATAGAGGCAGTAGCATGGATGTATTTATTTTTCAGAAGAAGAGTTGAACAGTTGGTGAGAAAACTGACATGTCAAAGCTAGCCAGGAGAACCAATATTTCTTTTGCTTCTTAATCCTTGATTTTTGTTTATGTGGCTTCTTAGTTGTTTCTGCTGGTTTAAGGCAGTTGCTAGAAAATGGCACAAGGGAACTCAATATTTTTGTGTTCATGATGCAGTTGAATGTTGTGCAATGGAGGATGAATTATGTGACATCTGTATCATAAGACCATAATCCATTGCATGTCCAGTATGGCATTGACAGGAGACCCATTCTTGAATCCAAAACAAGAAATACATTTGGTAGCTTTTTCTTGTTCATCCATCACTATTGCTTCTATGCAGGCTCGTTCTTGCTATATTTCTCCATTCTTTCCCTATTGGATTCTGATGCATCAAGGCTGCTGGAAGATCCCTCTCCCAATAGGGCTTGGCTCGGGACGGCCCAGGTTGGCCAAGGCACCACAAAGTCGGGCTCTGGCTGGTCCAAAGTCTTTGCTAGCAGCCCAAGCTTGGGTCGCTTAGTTATCTGGCTGGGCTTAACCATCAAATCAAATTTGGTTGATTGTTTCTATGTCCAGCTCGGGCCGCTTAGTTATCGGGCTAGGCTCAACCATCAAACCAAATTAGGCCCAAAGTCTTTGCTAGCAGCCCAAGCACGGGCCGCTTAGTTATCGGGCTAGGCTCAACCATCAAATCAAAGTAGGCCCAAAGTCTTTGCTAACAGCCCAAGCTCGGGCCGCTTAGTTATCGGGCTATGCATATTATATGTGCTTTTTTGTTTTTTTATTAATTTTTATTTTTTATGATTTTTAAGATTTATTAAATGTTTCAAATTTTTTAAAAATTTGTCGAGATTTTCTCAAGATATTCTTAAGATACACAACTTTGCAGTGAGAAATTCATGTCGTATAATACTCGTACATGATATATGTGACAACGGCCTGCAGAAAATGGAACTTTGCCATTTTGGGCAGAGTCTACGATCTTTGTGGATCCGATCGAAGGGGGTTTTCATAAAATTTTATAGCTCTAACTTGACAGAGAAACACAAACACTCAAAAAATTGTTATGGAAAGTGAGAAAATAGAAAATAAAGAATGTGATCTGATTTAAAGAGTTTTGATGCTTAATGCACCTACGTCCTTAATATGTCCATCAAAGATGAGAGGTTACTTTGAATATGAAGGGATATTACAGTCATTATATATTTTGTATTTAATGCAACAATTTTCAGAATCTTTCTCTGGGCATGATTTCAGCCTTCGCGTTCTGAAATTCAAATTTAAAATTATATATTAAAATTATAAGGCTTGGTTGGAGACTGGCCAGGCTGGCCCAAGACACCACAAAGTCGGGATCGGGCTGGCCCGAAGTCCTTGCTAACAGCCCAAGCTTGGACCACTTAGTTTTCGGGCTAGGCTCAACCTTCAACTTTACATCAGTTGGGTGCTCAGTTCAATGTCCACTTATATTTAAAAATCTTAATATTTCATCTTTTAATATCTCTCAAACCCTTAGCGACATGCTAAGAATTTCTAAGGGTGTCATCGGTGACACATGAAAAGTTTACGGGAGTGTCATCAACGACACATGAAGAGTTTCTAAGGGAGTTATCAGCAATGCACCAAATGTTTAGTCGAATATATATATATATATATATATATATATATATATATATATATATATATATATATATATATATATATATATATATATATATATATCAGGCCGAGTCGGGCCCCCAATACCTGACTTAGGCTAGCCTGAGCCAGCAAATTTTTTTAATTGGGCTGGCTCGGGGTGTCAAATAACCACCCATGAGGTACCCAGCCTGTTGCGCACCCTTATCTCCCAACCTTTATTAATAAAAAATCAAAGCTATACAAAAGGAATGAACAATCTAACCAAGAACATAAACGAAAGCTAAGACACTGCTGTAACAGACAAAGAAACAGCAGCAAAGCCGAAGTCCAACGCCAAAAACACTTCTCAGGGCAGTCAAACTAATCGAGTGTGAGCATTAACAGCTCTGTAAATCAACAGCAACAGCCTATCTATAATCTGCATCAGAACTTCATTCCTTGCAACCAAAACACGAGGAAAAATCTGGTGCAGGTTAGGAAACCGCTCAGTAACTTTGATCCTTCCATCGATAGCTCTTTAGGAATAGTAAAACAATGCACGAAATTGTAAATAACTAGTTCTTAGTAGCTTTCAAGTCCTAAACGGGTGCAGGGAACAAGATTGAAACCATTTGTGTTCTATGCAAACACTCTTAGTTGCCTCAAAATAGATCAAATGTACAGAAATAAAGCACCAAAGATGATAAAAGATGAAATACATGCAAAAATAAATTAAGAGAAAAAAAAAAGCAGGCAAGTACCTAGCCACCTGGTGACACCTATTCGCAGGCTTGAGACCCCACGGCTATTCGCAGGCTTGAGACCCCACGGCTATTGTTTTTTGCCATTTTGGGTCGAGTCTACAGTCTGTGGATCCGACCAAAGGGGGTTTTGATAAAAATTTATAGCTCTAACTTGACAGAGAAACTATGGGGAACAAACACTCAAAAATTTGTTATGGAAAGTGAGAATATAGAAAAGAAAGAATGTGTTCTGAACTTCTGATTTAAAGAGTTTTGGTGCTTAATGCACCAACGTCCTTAATATGTCCATCAAAGAGGAGAGGTTACTTTGAATATGAAGGGATATTACAGTCATCATATATTTGGTATTTAATGCGACAATTTTCAGAATCTTCTCTGGGCATGATTTCTGCCTTTGCGTTCTGCAATTCAAATTTAAAATTGTATATTAAATTACAGTTATATAATGCAATTCCTTGTTTGATGATCTTCACTGCGTGAGTTATGCTCATCATCTTGAATGTTGTGATCCACACGTTCTTCTTGACATGCCCCTGCAAACTCAACTTTCCCGGGAAGACATTGAGTTTGGATCGCAGATCTTGAGATGAATTGCTTTGTAAATGCTTAGTCAGAATATCCGCGACTTGGTTGGATGAGGATATGTGGAGAACTTGCAACTCATTTTTTGAATATGCGGTCATGAATAAAATGCAGACGTCGCTATGTTGATGGAAGATAGGAGGAGCTATCATATACGTTGCACCAGTATTATCACACCATATAGTGAAACAAATGAAATTGGTATATGGATCTCCTGCAATAATTATTGAATCCATATCAGTTCCATAGTGGTATTTGCAACAGATGGATACTTTGGTTCCTTTCTTTTATTCTGATTTATTTAAGGGTGAGTGGTTCATTCCACAATCCCTAAGAGAGGCCGTTGGCCCCTTCCTATGCCTACTCCCTTAGTTCAGTAAGCATGTTTCGAGACCTTTTATGGTTCAGAGGTAAAGTACATTGGGATGTGACAGTGACCACTCCAATATTCGAATACGAGTTCTTAGAAAAGGTTGACCACCTTACCACCAAGTACACTATCAGTCCTCGGGGTGATCAGTTCAAAGCTAAGTGTTGTAATTTGTTTCTTAGAGCACGATAAGATGAATGGCCTCTTGCATATTTTTGAGCATTTGGGCAGCCTACCTAATTAACAGTAGAAAAGGCATTTAACATGAGATCGAGATCGGGGTGAACCCATTAATAATTCGTATTGAATAGGGCCTTTCATATAAGAGAGGATCCGTTTAACAGTAGTCCAGTGTTCATGGGTCTGGTGATGCATAAGCTGATAAACTAGCACACCTTTTAATAGAAATTGTGGGATTTGGTTAGAGATGTATCTGATTTGAAACGGATAACCGATTGAGCCATTCCGAAAAATCTGACATGAAAAAAGAAATTAATATCCAATTAAGATACTGAATCGGATTTGGATTTAAGAAATGACATCCCATCATATTCAGATTTGGGTATACAGAAAGATCAGATCGGAACTCGGATACAGATTCAGGTTGGATTTAATTTTTCAGATAAATAGCTTATACCCAATGCTCTTACATTTTGAAATTTGGCCAAATTCTATTCAAACTTCGGCTCTGGATTCAGATAAAATCAGATTGGGATAGGATTTGAAATGTGAATTCGAATTCGGATATGAATTTTCTTTGTTTGCAACTAAATCTGAATACGTGAATACCCAAAAACAAATATAGTTAAAGGTATATCCAATTCCAATATGATCCGTTGACGTCCCTAGATCTGGTCTTGTCAACGTAATGTATTAGAGGGGCTTCAACCAAGCTTCAACATTCTGTAGGATAACAAAGTTTTTGATACCAAAGCAAGCTAGGGCTCACCAACTTAGCTTCTTAAAGTGTTTGAGCCCTAGCTTGCTTTAAGAAGCTTGCAAACCAGGTCGAATCCTTGTTCAAACCTCGGAGGTTGAGCCATGGAAACCTTTTCTAGAAGCTCACTATTCAAACCTTGGACCTTGAACCAGGTAAACCTTTTCTATAAGCTGACTATTGAAACCCTGGAAGTTGAGCCATGGAAATCTTTTCTGAAACCTTTTCTAAAAGCTCACTATTGCGGAATGCATTATGAAAATTGAGTTGGCTAATTTCCCACCAGCTAATTTCCCACCAATAGCTAACAGCATTAATAGAAATCAAAGTCGGGATGGTTGTAGGTTTTACAACAGCGGTAAAAGTAGGGGTGGGCATCAAGCCAGGCGGGGCCGGGCCGGCCTGGTAAGACCCGGCCCCGGTCGGCCCGTCGGGCCCGACCCAACACGGCCCGTTTGAGCCTTCATCCGACAGCCGCACTTGTCGAGGGGGGACCGCTGCGGGGTGGCGTCGGCGGCGCAAGGAACCGAGGGCATCGGGGTCGGTGACGTTAGGCGGACTCTGGTGGAGGGAGATTGAGGTCGAGGTCCAGACCCTGTCGTTGTGGGACATCGATTACAACGGACGACGAGTCGGAGTCACTGTGGGTGGCCCGTCGTCAGAGGTATCGGCTTGGAACACTTCCGCATCGATGCCAACGAGACGTGGGTCGAAGGCGACGACAGAAGGCTTCTCAGATGGGACATTCCCTCTCCCTGGTTGCCGTCGATGCCGACGATCCCTCTCCCTGGTTGTCGTGGCCATCCTCATCCGCTGCCCGTCGAAGCTGAATGAGCTTCCACGGCCTACGCAAAAACAAAAGCCAAAGAAGAGTCCCTACTGCTGCTGACCCACCCAACGCCGGGCCGACCCGGGCTGCGTCATCTGTGGCCCCGGGCCTGACCGTGCCGGGTACTGGGTACCCGATGGCGGCCCGGCCCCGATGCCCAAGGCCTAGTTAAAATTTTCATCATAGTCAACTCATGCTTTTTTACTATAACCTTGAGCCGTTAATCGAGCTTTAAATCCTATCATCCAATAAAAAGGTGGAACCGCGGAAGCCCCCATCCATCCCTTAATCCCCCTTTATAAAAAAATAAGGATCTCATAGTCCTTAGAAAAGGAAAAGAAGAAAACACTACTCAAAAAAAGGAAAACAAAAACAATGACTGCAGACAGATCAAGATGATATCCCTCCTGCTTTAAGAAAAATAGTCGTTTTGTGCCCATCCTGGCCTTTATAATCCAATTCTACCTTCCCCATTTTGCAAGGAACAACTATGGGCCCCAAATGACTTTCATTCTTTCTCAAACCTCTCAATGGTTGGTATCCATGCTTCAACAACAAATGAAATCTATCTTATTCTTAGCAAATTTGAACATAAAGGATGACTCCTAATGCTTTGAGTGTCAATTGGTCCACCTAACTTGTTCCAAGGGAATTGGCATGGGGGCTGGTAGGCGGGCCATTTCTATTTCAAATCTCTTTGGTGTTAACTCTTTTTGTTGTAAAAAGGGAGTCATCGATGTACAAGTTAAAGTATGACGGCGGCAGCACCTCGATGCATAAAAAACAGACCCTACATTATATAGGGACAAGAGGTTGGATGGGCGCTTCGGCTGCGATATAAGCGGTAGAAAGAAATACTCTTCTTACCCACCTTAAGACTCGTCCATCTTATGACTCCTAATGCTTTGAGTGTCAATTACTACTGCTGGTCATAGGAAGTCATCCCCTTGCATTTAGAAATGAGAGGCACATAGTGGACGGACCCCGGATCTGCTAAGCGTCATTCTCAAACAAGCCCGACCCAACTCCACTGGTCCATTCTCATTTGCAGACACCAGACCATTCAAGCTCACACAATTATGGACCCTTCATTGATATGGCCCCCCCTCAGTTTCCCATATATATTATATTTATATATATATATATATATATATATATATATATATATATATATATATATATATATATATATATATATATATATATATATAACCTATATAAAAATAATGAAAAACTATATTTTTGCCCCTTGTCAAAATTTTAGAACTATAGTTCAACTTTCCTAATAAAAATTCCTAGTTCTGCCCCTGATGAATTGACAATATAAGTTCCTTATTTCTTCGAATTCCTGGAATTCCCTTCCTTACTTTCATGCAATTTTCCTTTGCTTCTCATTTTCTCTTAGTAAAATGGTAGGTGACAGCAGTTGTTGCAGATGGTTTTGCTTCCAGAGACTTAAAGTGGACTCCATCAAGTTGGGATGTCAATAGGTCAGATTTGAATCAAATATACGCTTAAGTCTATCCATGTTTTCAGATATTTACATATTTGGTTTCATATTTGGATTTGAATATCAAGAAAGAAATGTCATATTCAAAATCCAATTTTATAATCCCAATCTGACGCAAATCTGATTTTTACATTCATATATGAACTTGAACTGAATTATGAACTCAATTTGGCCAAGATGTTGGGGATATCAATATATTCGATTTGGATCGGATATCCGACAGAACCAATCCAAAAAAATCAGATATGAAAAGAAAAAAAATAATCTCCGCTTAAGAAATTGGATCAGATTTGGATTTAAGAAATGGCATCTGATCAAATTTGGATTTGGATATACATAAATATCGAATCAGATTTGGATATGAATTCAGATCGACCAAGCCAACCGGCTCCTTCCGACAAGTCTTTTTTCAGGGAACAGCTTTCTTTATTTATTTATTTTATGGATAACCCATTGTTCAAATATATTTTGGAAACTTCCCCCAAGAAATGGGATTTATTTTTAAACAAATATTTTATATCTAATGCTCTTACATTTTGAAAATTAGCAAAATTTGGTTCGAAATTCACATTCAGATTCGGATATGAATATAATGGGTTGGATTCAAATTGTGAAATCAGACTTTTGATTTACATTCGAAAATATGACTTTTTTTTATCGTATTCCGAATCCGAAATTTGATTCCAAATATGCGAATATACATTAATAAACTATGTTATGATAAAGGGCATATCCATTCAGTTGACGTCCCTACTAGCATCAACTCTTCACCTTTGATCCCATTTACCAAAAGCATGTTCCATTATGGGCCATTCTTATTCCTTTCCCGTTTTCTATCGGTCCTTTTATAAATAGCATGTATCCAGTATCCCTTCGCCTTATAATCCTGACTTACTCTTTCCCCTCTTTACTTTCAAAACCTTTACAAATGAAGTCACTGTTGTACTTCAGGAATTCGAGGCTTAAGCTTTAAGCCAATAGTTTCTTACCAAATCATTTCTCTTAATCGTGATTACTTACCAAAACGCTTCTCTTAATCATAATGTTGATGCTACGATATTCATAATGAAACAAAAACTTAGCTGCCCATGAGTAGGGATATCAATATGTCCGATCTGGATCGGATATCCGACTGAATCAATCCGAAAAAATTGAATATTAAAAAAAATTAATATCCATTTAAGAGATGGGATGGCATTTGGATGTAAGGACGACATCTGATTGGATCTAGTTTCAGATTCGGATATATATAAGTATTATGACCAAACAGCCGGTTAGGTACAGAAATTTAATTGGATTTGGATTCATAATACAGTGTTGAGATCTAGCTTCTGAAATTAGATGGAGTCCGATTAGATTAGCTTCTGAAATGTCACACGCATTTTGTTTTTAGCATGTTCTCAAAAGTGAAAAAGAAGCACGGCGAAGCATAATGATCAACTTCTTTTGTGAGGCCCGAGGAGACGAACACTTCTAACTTTCACTTTGTCTCAACCAATGCCAGATCTTGGTCTACACTGAGAAGTTCCAGGTATTAAAATTAAAATATATTAAATTTTTTTTTATGTAAAATCTATTTTTAATAATAAAGTATAATAAAATAAAAATAATATTAAATAACTTATCAAGCCGAATCGAACCTTGTAGAGCCAGCCCGATAAAATTTTTGGGCCCGAACTTGAGCCCAATCGAATCCATACCCATCCAGTACCCAACCCGATGCCCTTTCCTAACCAAAACAGATGGGGGACACTTCCAGTCTTTATATTGCATATCTAAGTCTGCATGGTTATCATATTATCTTGATCTAACGCAGCCTTGGATGGATTCGTTTCTTTGTGTTTGTGTTTCAGATTGTTGCCGGGCTAGGTTTTGGATGGATAAAAAGGAAAAGAAAAGAGAAAGTGAAAAAATAATAAAGAAAGAAATAGAATCTTGTTTGGATAAAAAGGGAAGGAAACATTAAGAATTATGTTTGTTTAGTTGTATAAAGGAAAAGAAAGGGAAATATTTATCTTTGTTTGAAATAATACTCCTGTGACCTTTATTTTGATTGCAACTGTTTTATGTATCTTTTTTCGCTTTATCTCTCTTTTGTCTTGTTTCTATAGCAGTGGAGGGGGAGAAGCAGTTCTTGGACGATATTGTACGTGCAGAGGGAGAAGTAAGGCTGCAGCACACTAGGCGAGTCGCGCCCGAGCTTGGCCAGATCAGAAGTAGAGCTGTGCATGAGATGAGCTTGGCTCGAACTCGAGTCGAGTTCCTTATAGCAAGCTCGAGCTCGACTCCACTACACAAAATCAAGCTCAAGTTCAACTCATTTAACTCGTTTAGGCATTAACTCGTGTAGGCGTTAACTCGTGTAAGCATTAACTTGTGTACGCATTAACTTGTATAACTCGTTTAACTCATTCAACTTGTAAAAAATTGTTTTTAGCCTCAAAATTAAAATCGATGATTCGGTGAATTGGTTTGGGCAATATTATATAAAGTGCCGGTGCAAGTCCAATCGAGTATAAACAAGTCGAGTTCCTGAAACTCAAACTCGACTCATTTATCATTTCGAGTATATTTGTAATTTCAAACTCGGCTAATTTATAAACGAGTCGAGCACAAACCGAGTTTTCTTAAGCGTGTTGAAGTCGAACCCGAGCCAGCTTGGCTGGTTGTGCTGCCCTAGGGAGAAGCAGTGCGAGAAGAAGGTACAGCAAGGGCATATGAGTCATTGACAACAACGCCCTCACCCTTAGGTCTCAATCCGTCTATTTAGGGAGAGATTGAAAACAAGCTTATTTGTCTTTCCTCTCATTTCTTTTCTCTTTCTTTTTTGTCCTACCAGGTCTCATTTATTTTCTCTTTCTTTTATGTCCTACCAGGGGTGGAACGAGGATTTTTTTCAGGGGGGGCAAACAGGCGAAGAGGATCGGCGGGTCGAGCCAAGAAAAGCGATGGGCCAGGCCAAACTAAAAAAAATTGATTTTTTCAATATTAAAAAAAATTTTCCTGCGCTCACCTGGGCCATGGCCCATGGGGCCCCCCTCCCTCGCCCTTGCTTCCTACCCAAACGCACTTTTTATTTTCTTTTTCTTTTTCTCTTTTCTTTCTGAAAAGCGATGGGCCAGGCCAAACTAAAAAAAATTGATTTTTTCAATATTAAAAAAAAATTTCTGCGCTCACCTGGGGCCATGGCCCAGGTGGCCCCCCTCCCTCGCCCTTGCTTCCTACCCAAACGCACTTTTTATTTTCTTTTCCTTTCTTTCCCCTTCCATTGATTTCCATCCATCCAAACACGATGTAACAGATAAGAACAGCGCAATAGTTGCAGGAAAAGACTTTTCCAAAGTTTTTTGTTTTGGTGTTTTCGGGTATAAGGCCAAATTTTGGTGTTTCAGGAGTGCATGTTTCTGGTGTCTCAAGGTGTCGTTTCTACCATGCTACAACTTAAGTATTGATGTTTTTGACCACCTACCAACCTTCACCCTCAAGGTGTCGTTTCTACCATGCTACAACTTAAGTATTGATGCTTTTGACCACCTAACAACCTCCACCCACTGTTGCACCAACCCCACATTCGAAAAACATGAGTAAGTAGTTGTTTCGTTTTAAATAATTCTTAAGAGAAAATGCATTCATTTGGTGCAATGTCTAGTGATTATGCCACCAATCACTTACGGCAAGTCTTTATCATCCCAACTTGATTAGATATCAATATCGCAAAGGTAACTGATTATGAGAATTAAAATTGACATGAAACTTAAATAATTCCTTCAAAACATGTTCAAGCGTCAGAATTGGATGCTAAATGAATCAATTCCCATGAAACCCAGAATGTAAACCGCCGCGGCATGTTTTTCCGTCTCATTTAAAATTAATTTTAAATGTCAAAGTCTTTCCTTTTTTTCTTTTATGTCAATTGATACCCAATTTAAATACTGGCACCTGTCACGATTTAACAAGAGGGACGGTCGATTTGCATATTATGTGTCATGATTAGCGACATCACTGCATTCTATTGTCACAAATATCGCACTCACGAACATTCCATTGTCACAAAATTCATACTCAAGAAAATATTGGTAAGGTTTTTCTTGAGTATCTTTCAACAAAAGAAAAAAAAATTAGGAAATTTTTAAAGAAATAAAAGTTTTTAAAAAATTAAAAAAAATAAAGTAAATGAAAAAGTATAAAAAAAAATCAGCAAAAAATCATGAAAGGTCACGACTATGAGAAAGTCACCTAATATTCACTTTGGCTTAGATTTTCAAACTCTCACAAGATTTTTCCTATATTTTCATTTTATTTGTTTTTTCCATAAATATTATCAAGATTTTAGAAAATCCTGTGATATCAATGAAATTTTGCATCCACATCAGAGATGGGATGTCACATACTTAGAGGGATTGGCTAGCAGACTTCAAGTCGTCAATTCAATCTCTATGGGTATTATCCTCTTAAATGAGACACAACATCAATATCGTCTCTGCATCAAGGCCCAGACTAGGGGCGAAGGCTGGGTGCCAACAGGGGTCTTGGAGCTCCCTCAGATTTTAAAAGAATCAAAAACTTATATGTCAATTCTAAAACATTTAGTTTAACCTATATAAAAAAAATTTGAAACATTATACTTTGAACCCTGTTAAAATTTTAAAACTATAGTTTAACCCCTATAAAGAAAGACTCAAGGCCACTCATGGTTCGGCCCGTAACCTGCAACCCTAGAGGCTAATGATAAAAGGAAGAATAATCAAAATTTAAGCTTCTCGAGCATCGCCCCCAAGATGAGATGTCACATATTTATAATTGCCGAGCACATGGTCACCCTATTCTATGTAACCAGGGGTGGAGGGAGGGGGGGCCGCCTAGGCCGTGGCCCTCTCCAATCTAGCTAGAAAAAAAATTAAAATAAATTTTTTTAGTGCAATGTATTTTTTTTATTTAGGTTCAATTTTGTCCTACTCAAATTTAAAGTTGGACTATTTGGCCCGTCTCTGAATAAAATTTAAAATTTTGGCTCTGTTCTTATATCTAACCAGCCTGCAGTGCATGAGACGTTCACTTCACTAGGTTGCTGCTCACTTGTGGAGTGAGTTTCAGATAAAAGGAACCGGGAACGAAGCACCGATCAGCCAACACAGACATAATGCTTGCTCATGCTTAGAATCTAAAGTCAGGAGAAAGATAAAGGTGGAAATGCAAGGACATGGTCCCAGATGGAATGTTTTGATATTGAATGTAAAGCACGAAAATGGCGGCCCCCTCATCCATAAAGAGAAACAGAGAAAACCCAGATAAGAAGCAAGGGATTTGATTCACCTGGCTTTGCTCACTTTCTCCCCACTATATAAGCTCCTCCTTAGATTGCATGGTACTGCACCCATACTCATTCCTTTCTACTGCTTCATTCTGTGTAAGTGTGTGAGAATTCATCAGAAAAGGAACGAAGAAGGAAAAGAATGGCACGTAATCTGCTGAAGTATGGCTCGCGCCTCTTCACGTCAAGTGACGATAGCGGCGTGATGAAGCACGTTGAGGAGAGTCACAAGCCCGACGGCCGGAGCTTCGACGTCAAGCCTGTGCTCGCCGTTGTCGAGCAGATCTTCGACCTTACTGCTCCTGCTTCCATTGTAAAAGCCAGCTTTCTCGATTTAAGATTCATTATGTTAGCATTTAACGTTCAGTGTTATTTGTTATAGGATCTTATGGATGCTGGTGACGGATGCTTGAAGTTTAACCATTTCAAAATCTTAGAGGTCCTTTGGTCACAGGAACACTCCAAAAAGTGTCCAACTACCCAAAAAATTAGAGCATATTCATTGGATATTAGAACTAGTGTCTAATGAATGTGTTCTAATTTTTTGGTCTAAAAGATTAGAAAGTGAATTTGATTTTTACTCCGTATACCTTGCAGTCAGAAGGCCTGCCAAAACAAGTGTAAAATTAAAAATCGAAATTTTCAAGGGGATCCAAATTCTTAGGCTTCGGGGGTAGAGTTTCCAGTTAGTGACAGGAAATTTCGAAAATGATAGACCCGTTTTAGAGTCAAAGACAAAATTAGGATAATCGGAAATTTTTCATTTTATAATTTCATATTTTTGTTCCTTGGAGCTGCTACCATAAAACAAATAATGGAGGCCCAGTAGCACCAGGGTCGAGCCAGAAATTTTTTTTTTCAAAAGAACTGAATAATATTTTCAAAAATTATAGTGGCAAACATTGTTTTTCAAAAATTCTAAAAGGGCCAAATTAAAAAAATTTAAAGCTACACGTGTAATTTTTTTTTTTTTTTTGCATGACCGGATCACGGTCTAATGTCCAGAGTGCAGACCACAGCCACTCCATCCAGCACAGTATGCAGGCGTATCTCTTCATGCACATCAGCATTTTAGTTCTACTTTATCTTCTACTAACTTCTTCTTCCTGTTGATTTCTTTTTGTTGCCATTGGTCACAGATTTCTGCTTCTGTTCTGCAGTAGTTCTGTCTTACACCAAAGAACTGTTCTATTTCTGTGACAGACTACTCGGATTGTGCCTGCAGCAGAGGATGTGACTGATGTCTCAACCGGCGTTGATGCTCTGGACTCATTGGGTTGCACCATCCACAAGATTGCTTGTGAGGTAAAGTTTTCCTGTCAGATTTTGAAATAGAACTCTGCTGGGTCGTTTGGCAATAGGAATACTATTTTAGAGTGAACTTATTCTAAAGATTGAAACAGATTCATAAAACTATGAATCAATAGCCAGTAATTTATGAATTTTTTGGTGAGTCATTAACAAAGTTTTACTGCTACTAAACACCCTCTATATGCATGTGTGCGCGTATTACAATTGTTGGCCTGGTTGCAGATAACTTGTAGGTGCTCTGGCAATGGGGACGGACATGAAACAACAATGGTGCTCCTCAAGGGCCCACTCAGCCACTACGAGTGGGATGCAAAGGCGGTGCTAGTGCTGGCCGCTTTTGCCATGACCTATGGTGAGTTTTGGCTCACCAGCCAGCTTCACGCAGTGAACAATCCCTTAGCCAAGTCAGTGGCAGTCCTCAAGCAGCTGCCGGAGCTGTTGGAGCACGTCGACGCCCTGAAGCCGCGGTTCGATGCCCTGAACAACCTGTTCGCGGAGCTGCTGGCCCTTACCAGGTGCATCATAGAGTTCAGTGAGATGCCCAAGGACTACATCTCCATGGACACACCAACCCTGAAGATAGCCCAGGCTTACATCCCAACTGCTGTCTACTGGATCGTCAAGAGTGTAATCACCTCTTCTTCACAGGTCATTGGGCTCATTTGCATGGGTCATGAGTAAGTACTACCATACTGTTTGTCTCAAATGTGCTTGCTGCAGTGAAAACTAAAGTAAGTTAAACCCCCGTACTCAAGGATGGGCATGAAGATCGACTCAAACTCAGGCAAAGTGTCTGAGGCAGCCCTAGTAGACCAGTAAAGTTTATCAGTTTTCCTCTGAAATTGTAGAGATTAGGTCTAATAAACCATTTCATTCCAAATACATCAATAAAAATTTAGACTGTTTTATTTGAATCCAATTTGAACACCACCCATCTATATGCCTGCCAACATCATTGTTTCTTATCAATTTTGCAGTCTAATGTTCCCTTATTTCAGGTACCTTACTTCAGCCTCAGAGGCTTGGGAGCTCTCTAACTTGGCTCATAAGGTGAAGAACATACACGACCACCTAAGGAATCTACTTAAAAAATGCCTTGATCTCATTGGTAAGCAAAAGAAACCCAAATATTGATGCATTTTAATGAGTGAAACTATCTACAATTTACTTTTCAAATTTATTGAACTTTCACTCGATGCAGTGCAAGTTTATTAAAGCATGTTATATGTTCAGATCCCGAACACTGAAATGGGTGTTCGGATATGCAAATGATCAAAATCCCCTTTAGAAAAAGTAAGATCCTTTTTCAAAAGGATGAAAATGCCCCTCACATAGTCATGTGGTGGCTTGTGAGGGGCCACGAAGCTTGCGTTCGGGCCCAAACGCCCGTGGCGTTTACCATGCTTATCCTTATTGAATACCATGTACCTTCTCTGCCATCATAAACAACACTGTGATGTTAGTGGGATCGATAGCACTTGATGGGACCTGCTGCACATTACTCTACCGCTACCTGTGGGGAGTAGACCAGTATACTCCATCTGACTTAGTGTAATGGCTCTCGCACTCTAACCATTCTTCCCTGCAAAAATACACATCAAATTGTGTCCTTTTGTTGGAAAGTATGTCTAGAACGCATGGCTGGTATTCAACAGTATGCCGCTTTCAACTTAGAGTCTTCTAAGCCAGCCGGCCACCTAACTGGGTATATATGTAAAGCTTCTTGTTGGATGCAGCCATAACTGGTGCCTGATGGAATTCAGTTGCAGTTATGACATGTCAAACATTTATTTCCTACTTATGCTAGAGTTGATTGTATCAGATGAGAAGAGGCAGGAAGAATCTTACCATCTGCTTGACCGTACCTTCCAAACACCACATCTTGATAACATGAGGCTCCTAAGGTTAATGTTCCCTTCACAGGATGACTGCCCCCTCATTCTGCGCCATCCTTCAAAAAAGGTCAGCACTAGCTTTTTCATCTGTTGATCAGTATCAAAAAATTGTTAGTCTAGGCTGATTGAATTCAGGAATTAGGTTGATAAACTTATAAGGGTGATCATGTGTATATAAATGTTTTTTGAATGGGGGAATTGGTGGACTGCTGTTGGTCCAAACATGATGGTTGTTAATACTGAAAGCAAAGGATGATTTTCAGTTCATGCCCCAACTTCTATTCAAAAGGAGATGAAGTGTCTGGTTATTATTGATCCACCATTATGGAGAGTCAATATCTAAAACTGAATCACCATCTGTTTTAATTTCACTTTCTACCTGGTCTCTACTAATTAATGGGTAACATTGGATATGCTTTAACAAGTATGATACATATTGCACCAACAATAACTCTTGACTGTACCTTGGTAGAAGTTTGGATGCAAGGCCTTCAAGTTGAGGAAGGTCAACAATGCAATAACACAAGTATCCTCTCTGTTGGCATAATACTGTAGGCGATTATTTAACCTCACATTGTCACAGGGAATAAATTAAGAAAACAGGCCTGGTGCTTATTATTCGCTAACATTTTCAGGTAAATATCGATGTGTTGCACAGAAAGATGTTGGTACTCTTGATCTCAGACTTACAAATCAAGCAGGAAGAGCTCTCATTTCTTGAGAAAATCTATGGAGATACCCACAGCCATGGGTATGTCCCTGCATATGAGCTTGTATGGGTTCCTATTGTGGACCATGTTGTGCCACAGTCCTCGATCACCAAGCCAGGCGCCATCAAGCTGACAAGCGACGAAGACAAGGTTCTGCTAGCCCTGGCAGCTAAAATGCCATGGTACACTACATACCCACATCCACACCATAACTCAGCATTCATCAGATACATTAAAAAGGAGTGGCACTTTATCAAGAATAAGCCCATCTTGGTGGTCTTAGATGCACAAGGGAAACTTGCAAACCGAAATGCTTTGTATATGGTTTATATCTGGGCGACTGTTGCCTTCCCCTTTTATAGCTCAAGGGAAGAAACACTTTGGAAAGCTGAAACGTGGAAGTTCGAGCTGGTGGTGGGCTACTTGGACAACAAATTGTCTCGTTCGGTATAAAGCCTGTCAACCTTCCCACAACTTCTGTTTCTTCTTTTCTTCTTCTTCTTTTGCTGGCATTGTCTATCTACTTAAAATGAAGACCGATAAGAAGGGCCTCCTAGCCCTTGGGAGGTACCTCCAGCAGCGAAGGGCACATTGTACATTTTTTTTTTTACTTGAACATGTTATTCAAAGGGGATTACACTCTAGCCCCAAGTTCATTATGCTTGGGCTGCCTAGGCTGGTTTCCTGTTGCATTCTTATAGAATGAACATATACCCACTTCTAACAGTAGCAATTTGATTTAAACTACAGATAAGTGAAGGCAAGTTAGTTTGCCTATATGGAGGAGAAAGCATCGACTGGATCAGGTACTTCACAAAAGAGATGGAAAAAATCATGAAGGCAGCATCAATTAACGTGGAGATGGTATATGTAGGAAAGAACCACCCAAATATCCCAGTGAATAAGAACATTGAAACGATCAAGAAAGAAAAACTGAGCAGGACATGGGACTTCGACACAATTTGGCTCTTTTGGACAAGGCTGGAGAGCATGATGCACTCCAAGATGCAGAGTGACAGGAGCACAGAGACCGACCAGATACTTCAGGAGGTGATCACACTACTCACCTATGGTAACAGCAACTATGGTTGGGCTATGGTAAGCAAGGGCTCTCTAGAGATGGTGAAGGCCGAAGGCAAGGTGCTCATTAACCTCTTGGACAACTTTGATTCATGGAAGGACAAGATTGGCACTGATGGATTCGGCAAAGCATTCCAAAGTGGTCTCGTTCCTCTCCAATCTGCGGATCACTGTGTTAGACTTGTGCTTCCCAGCACCAGTCCTGTGCACAAAGTGTCGTGCCCCGAGTGCAGGAAGATCATGGAGAGGTACCTTCTTTTCCAATGCTGCGATACCCAAGATGATTCGTCGGGCCCAGAAGAAGATGCTGCGGCTACTGCAGTTGCAGGTGTACCTACAGCAGCAGCTACTCAAGTTGCAACTTTGCCTTCGACCGTTCCTGCCCAAGTTGTTGCTGCGTCTCCACCAAGTGCTGGTGTCGTTACTGCCCAAGCTACAGCTGCGTCTCCAGCAGGTGCTGCAACTTTGCCTTCAACTGTTCCTGCCCAGGCTACAGTTGTGTCTCCACCAAGTGCTGGTGTCGTTGCAGCGCAAGCGACAGATGCGTCTCCAGCAGGTGCTGGTCAATTTGTAGTCGACCTCTTTGCCAAGTCGCAGCCCCGACGACCCTGATTACTTAGCTCCAAACTCACATCCAGTGAACAGTTCTCTACTAAATAAGAATCTGGAAAACAAGTTTTTCGATTGAGGAGCGTCGACATGCTTTGAGTGCTTCTAGATTGCATGTCTTTTTAATGCAGTAGTCTAGGTTCCCTTTAATGGAACCTGAAAGTAGCTCTGTCAGTGTGCTAGTTGTTAGATGTGACAAGAACGACGAAATAAAATCGCGTTACCGTGAATGTTTTTTTGGTTGGGTTCACCACGTTGGTATGATATTTTTCTACAACGCCATGGCACTTTTAAGCTTTTCTTTCGCTCCAACGGTATCCTGGAACACAAAAAGTTAACTGCGGAAAGGAATTTGCAGGACAAATTAATTTGACTGGAGAGACAGTTGTCCACTCTATATGACCCACAACCAAGAACATGTCATTAGTGACAACAATGTTTATTGTCTGCTATGGATGCTTACAGCAAGAGTCATGGTGGATAATATGAAACGAATACCTCTTGACCTACAAAAACCTCTGATAGAGAGAGAAAGAGAGAGCTTTCAGTTCGTTAGAAGGGCCAGCGGGCGAGGGAGACAGCTTTCACTTCGTTGTCTGATGAGCTTGTTCATTGGTAAGGTTTACTTTAACTTTGTTCTGTGATTTTACTCTTTTTTATTGATATGGAACCTAGGGTTTCGTTTTAAAATTTTGGCCCTCTCTTTCTGCCTGAGTACTACATGTGCTGATGTTTGTAGGTTATCATCTACAACTGAGGAACTTGCGCATCCTACATGATAATTTAGAACAACTTATGATGAGGTAAACTAGATATAAGTGCACAAAACTTCCATGAATCGTCCCACATGTGTGACTTGTTATGCTTTTCTGAACGTGCTTTGTTCTAACTCTACTACGCTGGGTTAGTTTAATTCATGTGATTACTACCTGTAAAACTTAAAACCAAGAATATGACTGTTAATGGAACTATCTATTAGTTTGTCTTTCCCTTTCTATGTTAATCTTCTCTGCTAATATAGTGATAAAGAATTTCAAATGAGCTAGATTCATAGTTGTTATACTTCGAGTACAGTTTAATCTGTCCGCGCAAGCATGTTTCCTACTAGAATTTTACCAATTCCGGTAGGTTGTCCTACTTTATTCTCTCAGTTTCTATGTTTCCTCACACATGTAATTGTTGTCTTTATGTCCAGAAATGTGTTTTGATTATTTACTTCAGGAAAATATATCATATCAACAATACGATTTGTTCTAAGCTGATGCAAGGAACCATATCTTAACAATGCGGCAAGGAGTCGTGCTCATCAAATCCCCTCTTATGCACAAAGTACATTTGAGTTCATTTTTGCTTTTAATTTTTGAATCATGGGAGTGGTTTGCTTCACTGTTTTCTTTATGTGTCAAAACAGAAACACATAAAGGAGTACCAGCAAAATAAAAAGTGTGTGCCTTGTGCATGGCCTTGTACCTATGTATCATTGAATGGATGAAAATAGAAGTCGTTGGTCTTCTGTAATAGGCTCTCCGAAGGCTTATAGAGGAGAGAGAGATACATGGTTTCCTTGAGCATTACTCTGCTTTTGTTTCCACTGTCATAATTTGTTATGCCTTCTCCTCTTTTGCTATGGTCGGTCTTGTCATACAAAACTCGCTATTTGTTACAAAAACCTTCATGTTGATCTGTAGAGTTTTTTCAGTTCCTAGTTTTGTCATAATTGCAATTAGATGGGCAAATAATTATATAAATTTCTGATATTCTGATGTTGCAGGCGTAGTTTGGATTGTTCTAATATGCTTCTCGACATCTGCACTTGAAAGAACAGCTTTTCATTCAAATAAGCCTACATTTTTCTATCCCTTTGTTTTATCATTTATGTGCTCTCTCTCTCTCGATATGTAAAATTGTGCAATAGACTTCCAACAGTAGTAGTAGTAACAGTATCATGGCTTAGAAAGAAGCTTCATTTTGTTAAAAATAATAATAATTGTCAATTCGAGAGCTTTTCCTTGTCAATATTCTCTTAAATTGCTGTTCTAGTCAAGAGCTGATGCAAAAATTTTAAATAGAAGTACATGTACTTATTGTGTATCAGATGCGTAGTTGCCAATAAACTTGTCAGTGTACAAAAGGAGGCAACAAGACTTGGGTTCCAGCATAAAGAAGAATTAGTGTCAGTTGTGGTCTTGCATTTCTCATAAAATCAAGAGATAAATTAGGTAGAACTCATTTTCTACACAAATCCAGATCTTGCGGCTGCATCGTGCATGTCAACATGGGTGTGCAGGGGCACCTGACAAGACTGCATATTTACCCTTTCGTTCATATTATGATGTCGTAAGCTCTTTTTATGTACAGGTTTAGCAAGCCTATCGTCCTGTGTCATCCAGTCAATCATATGACCAAAAATTGGATGCTACTTTATTACCCATATCAAGTTTTCCATTGTTTGTAAGAGTTAGCATCAATATTTTTCATTATTCCTTCTTTTAGCAAGACTTTTTTTCCTCCATACAGGTTCCAACTCGGCATTTGAAATTGGAAGGTCTTCGTGGTGATGAAATAAAGGCAGGCATATTCAACTACAAACGAAACCGGAATACTTTTCATATACTAATTCTATGGCATCAGTTTTTGCATCTTGGCGTTTCTAGAGGGTCTCAATGCATCCGATGCAAATTGCAACATGGCAGTTGTTTCCTTTATTCTTGTCTGCATGTATGTTTATTATGTTTATTATTGTGTGTCTCACAATTTGATGTTGTAAATGGCTTCTTTCCTTCCTGTGTCCATACATGGTTCTTTTTCGCATGAAAGAACTTTGATCTCTTTTTTTGAGTCTAACATGCTTTGACAAGGAGATTCATTCACAGGTCACTCATGCTGTACACGTGTAATGGAACCCAATAGAAATGCAAGACGACTCAAAGGGCGCGCCATAAGCCTGGTGCAGCAACAGTGTAGGCCCTGAAAAAAAAAATCAAAGGGACATTGGACAAAGTGCAGAACCGAAAAAAAAGAAATAAGAAAATCATGTTCCAATTTGCACACAAGCGAACATGTACTACTTAACAGCAAACGCATAACGTCCAGAAACAGATAATACAAATTAAACACATTCATATACCAGGAGACAGGTAACATGATGCTAGAGAATTTGGACAAAGCAGCATGCTGTTTAGTACTGGCATTCTTAAAATTAATGTATGCTACTTTCCAAGAAACATCCTGCTTGTTTATTTGAAGGATGTCTAAAAAAGGGAACGAAGCAACACGATATGAACTTCAAATCAGATATTTTAGATGCAAAAGAACGCAAGCAGATCATACACACCACAAGGTGCAGTGACCTATTTTGCACTCCCAAGCAACATAAAGTAGTATTTTGGAGAAAAGCTGAGTAACTAACATTGCATATATCAATGGGTTAGCATCGATAAATTCTTCTTACGGCAATTTTTGACAATTAAGCCTGGTTCCTGACACGTAGGTTAATCGAAACAGGCCATAGAATGTTGTCCAATAAACATGAAATGCAAAACCTGTTACTACAATGTAAAAACGCCTTTGACAAATATCAAGCCCTTTTTTACACTAAAAACAACAAAAAAACAGAAAACAACTTTTTATTTTAATTTAGAGAAATCATGATTCAGGAGTGAAACTGTGAAAGTCACAACGAATGTCATGAAATGCACGCTAAGAATATATAAGATATATTTCATAATGTACCAGGAGACAGGTAACATGATGCTAGAGGAAGCAACAAGTTGTTTAAAACTGGCATTCTTACACAGAATTAATTTATGCTTCTCACCATGAACTATCCCTCGAACAGAATCCAGAAGGAGCTCAAAATGAAGGAAAGAAGCAACAAAAGGCAAAAAGAAGAAAAATCTTTCAACAAAAACTAATTTTCGCAGGCAGATCAGAAATGATGACAAGAATGTTTTTCACAATTAAATGATCTGCATTGCGAATTCAGGACGAATTTCATTTCTGCTTTTGTTGACACATTCATTAGTAGGAGGCTCATAGGAACCAACTAAAGAATGCAACGCCTCACAAAAGCAATCAGGGAACATACAAACCAATTAGAAGCAAACGATACCAAGATCGTGTAAGAAAAAAAAAAGGCCTTGCCCATTTAAACAGAGTAGCATTTAAAACATAAAAATGACAACTCCATAAATTCTCATAAATTATTCTATGAATACAGCATGTGCAATGCAAAGGCTTCAACAAAAATGCAGGACAGAACCATTACTTAAAATATTTAGCATTCAGTTTAACAGTTCCGTCGATCTTTCATAGCACAACATCTCAGAAATCCAACAATAACTGAGGCAGAACCCTCTCCAAGTGTGTGGCTTCAACTTTTTCGAGGCCTTCAGCTTCAGCAATAATGGCAGCACGTTGTACGGCTTCTGCTAAAAGAAACCATTTTCATGGTTACAGCCTGAAGGAAAGATCAACATAGTTAAACAAATCCGAAATAACACCTCATTAAAAAACTCACCAGAAACGAAGATCCTAAGAAGCTCGCAGCTCAGTTTAAGAGCATTTGCATTCGCTGAAAAGGTTAGAAATAAAACCCATGAAAATGCATCTCAAAAGAGATGCCACCATAAAGCCAGAAGGTCCATTAATAAAGTCCAATCTGCAAAGAAAATAGTTATAAGAATCGAGGAAGCATAGCGCGCACCAGTGATAGGTCTGCTCCTCTTTTTCGAAGCCCCGCCTACAGCCTCCATATGGTTATGAAAAAAAAAGAAAAAAAAAAGATTAGGAAGGGTTTTCCCGTCTCTGATCAACAAGGAAGTTAAGACCCCAGAAAGTAAAAAAGAATGGAGGCAGGCATAGCCATACTTCGTTCTGGAGATCATCTGTGCTTTCACCCCTTTCGCGATCTGCAGCGCGTCGCCATCCCCGTCAGAGGCAAGCGGAGAGGATTGAGTGGGAAAGGAAGAGGGCATCAGAGAGGGAACAAGGATGAGAGATCATCTCACCTTGTGCTTTTCTCCTCCATACCAGCTTAAAGATCTCATGAACCGTCTCCTGATTCCATTCCCGAATAACACAATGAGCATTAAAATGAATACACACGCATCTCCCCAATACAGAAACAGGAAGACATCATATGCGAGACAGCTTACGGCATCAAAAGGGTTATCGGCCATGGAAGGTGCGTGCATGTGATGGAGAGAGAGAAAGAGAGAAGGAATCGTCCGACGGCGCTGCTACGTCCTCCGCCTTCTGTGCACAGAGTGTGCTTCCCCTCTCTGAATAAATAGACGGGTACGAACTCCATCCAGCAAAGCCCTAGCCGTCGCTTCCACGCGCGGCTGTGCAAACCGTCAAATCGGTTATTGTGGATCGAACCCGGTTCGAGTTAGGAACTTGCGGTTTCCGTTGGGCTTTTGCTGTAGTGGTCCATATTTTATGGGGTGCCAACCTGATATTTTCAGCACGAGCAGCGGGGTGAACAACGACCTCGATGTCAAAGTTCGATTCGACTCGTCAATGAGTTCAAGTTCACTCGACTCGTCAACGAGTTCAAGTTCATCAGTCGATTTGTTCAGATAATCGAGTTGAGCTTAAATTGATAAAGCTCAAAGAATGATATTTAGGGATTTTTTAAATATTTGACTTGTTTTTTCAATTAAAAGCTAAGTATATTGACGTTAATTAATTATATAAGTTTTTACGAAAGCTCATTCAAGTTTGTCCAGCTTTAATCGAGTCGAGCTCGATTTATGGCAAAGTAATAGTCCATATTTCAAATGAATTTGTCGAGCCTTAATCGAGTCGAGCTCAGTTTAACACATGACTACCGAGTTGAACTCGAGTTGCTTTTGTCGAGCTATTCTTGAGCACGAGGTTCATTAGTCGAGTCGAGTTCGAGCTTACTGAAAGGCTTGACTCGGCTTGTGTTCACCCCTACATCTGCTGATAGGATCCAGTCTCAAACATGATTTATTTAGTCAACTCAAGCTCGATTCCAATTTTCTCTAATTAAGTTTGAGTTTATAAAAACTCAAGCTTATAAATGAGCTGAGTACATGAACATAACACATTTAAAGTCAACTAAACATGTTTAATCTAAGTTATTTTTTCTCTTCTATAATTTTCAAACTTAAAACTAAGGAAATATATCATGTCAACTGGAGATTTTGTAAAATAGACCTTAAATAAGTTCAGCTTGAGCTGACCTTGTACAGCTTGACTCAGAACAAGATCGAGCAGAGCAAGATACTAGTTTAATCAAGTCGAGTCGAACTAAACAAATTTGAGTTCGACTTGGCTCGTGTGCAGCTTTAAGTGTAGATGGTGAGACATGGAGAAGATTCCCATGTGTCTATACAATGAAATGCAAACATCTCGGTTTCAAGGAGCATCAGGTAGCTCGTTAAGCTGATGACACCGAAACCATGTACCTTCAATTCAGTTCTCTTGAGTGCTATACTCTTAGGCCGCAGAAGGCAGAGTTGTATCCGGTTGATGATACACTTATCTATATACTACGCCACAAGAGTAGGGGTGTACAATGAGTCGAGTCAACTTGAACTGGATTCAAACTTGCTCGAGTAAACTCAACTAGCGCTGCAAAGTTTAGTCAACATTATTGTGACATCACTTACCAATCCTTCAAGCCAATGGAGATGGTATGTTGTTTTTGGGTGGATTAAGCTTGGGCTTGTTTATTTGTCAATGAAACAAAAACCTATTGATTGGGAAAAACCGTGGTCCATTTCACCTCCATAGCAGCACCCCCGAATTCCAAAGATCAATAATCCTTAATACCATCAGGATAACACTCTCGAAGTTTCGAATGTAAGGCACGATTACTGCATATGCCACCCAACCCCATTGTGCTACCTAGTGGCAGAGGTAAGTGTGGGCTCCATGGGGCGTCTAAAACCATTATTTGACTGCAATTATATAGATCGGCCCAAAGAGACCCGAGTCACTACCCCAAAGCCTACCGAAAATTTGTTACCTATACATTTAAAGCCCCATAGACAAAAAATTATGGCTCCGCCCCTGGTCATTTGGTGCAAGAGGGAGCGAATTTTTATGTAGATGTATTTCAGCCACCTTGATACCCTAGCCGCAACCTTGATGGTATGCTACAGTTAATGGTGGCGAACGCCGACTCCGGTGTGACATATTAGAAACATAAGACAAGTGGGTGAAGAGAGGGAAAGGGTGTGGGTTGGGCCCTTTGTAAATGAAATTAAAGGTGAGCTTATTATGAGTTTGAGCTTTTGTACTGTCTATTTAACTTTATTGAATAATGGTTAATTGTTTTAAATGTTTAATAAGAACAATGGGGATGGAATCACTAGTTATCTATCAGTTGGCTTCTCCACAAGAAAGTGCAAGTTGCTCTTATTTCAATCCCAATACAAGTTTCAATTAGTAAAAAAGAAAAAGAAATTCAATTGATTGATGGTGCACCACTCGCAATCATTGACGCCGACACAACCCAGAACTCAGAAGACAAAGAGGGGTTTTGAGCCTCTTTTCAGGGTAATAGGTTGTTAACTTCTTGCTGGCCAAAAAAAAAGAAAGAAAGAAAGAACAAGTGCCAATAATATTGACCACCACATGTGTATAATATTATGCCAAACGGGTGGACAAAATAAAGGATTGGACAGTTGCAACATGTTTAGTTCATTTTTTATTATAAACAACATCTTGAAAGCATGGGCGAAACCATATATCTATATGTTTTTTCATAGGGCATTAAATATATAGTTAACAAATTTTCAATTGACTAAATTACTATGAATGAGAAAAAAAAAACATCTATATTAGACTCTTTGTATTGTACATTATTTGGACTTGATTCAGGAAGCCATAAAATGATTTAATTGTTTGAAAAAAAATGTTTAGAATTGAAAGATAGTTTTTTTTTTCAACGGTTACTTGAGGGAAACCGCCTTTAACATAAAACCTAAAGGCAACATTCTTTTAACTGTAAAGAAAAAAAATGAAATGCCAAATAAGAGTCATCAACTTTAGTCATTTTTTGTTATTTATGTTACTTGTTTAATAAATTATTTCAAAAAAGTTACATTTATCTTTTAACTTTTTATTATGATTGATATAAGTCCCCTGCCTTGGTTGACTATAGTTTCAAATTTTTGCAATTCAAATTAACATGTCTTACGCGTAACACATTTAGCTGTGATGTTTTGAAAGGACAATTATGGTTAATTAATATTTGTTATATTTTCACTTGATTTTTTTGTTGTAAAACTTGTGTATAACATTTTCATGTATTGTTCTATCATGCATTAAAGTTTTTTCTTGTTTGTCAGCCTGAGAAACGGCACCCTAGTCGAGATGAGGGACCATGACCCTTATCAGACATATTAAAGTTGAATGACATAGTTTTAAAAAACAAAGTGAATATGATAAATCCTATCAAATTGAAAGAATTTGAAATCGATAGGTGATAGACGACTGGTCTTTGATTCGAGTGTCACTAAGTGTCAGAGGCATCAATTTCTTGTGTTGTAAAAAGGACAATCATTAGTGCCGTAGGCGGCTAGGGGTGAACACAAGCCGAGTGGAAGTTCAGTCAACTTGAGATCGGCTCGACTAATGAAACCTCGAGCTCGAGAGTAGCTCGACGGAAGCAGCTAAAGCTTGACTCTGCAGTTATGTGTTGAGTTCGAGTTCGACTCGATTAGAACTCGAAAACTCGTTTGAATAGAATCGATATTCATCATTACGTGTTGAGCTCGACTCGATTAAGGCTTGACAAACTCGTCTGAATAGAATTGATATTTATCATTACGTGTTGAGCTCGACCTCGACTCAATTAAGGCTCAACAAACTCATAAACTCATTTGAATATATCGACTTGATTAAGACTCGACAAACTCGATTATTGCTCGAGCTCGACTCGACAGTTACGTGTTGAACTCAAACTCAACTCAATTATTTGAATGAGTCGACTCATGAACTCGAGCTTGACTCATTAAGCAAATGACTTGGCTCAAACTTGTTCATAAGCCGAGCTTTAAAGCGTCGAGTAGCTCGATTCGTTGTGCACCCCTAAGGGTGGCACCAGAAGGTACGAAAAATGGCCTTAGACCTTGGGAATAGAAGAAGGAGGAAGGTTTCAACCTTCATTGGATGGTGTGATCTCCTTCTGCTCACCTAAAACCACAATATTGAATTACTAACTGGTCACAATCATATTATTTTTAATGATGATGATAAATTTACTTATATAAGCTGATATTAGTAAAATTATTAGAATATAAAAACTTGTGGAGAGTGCAGTGCTTGTTCTCTAGATTATAAAGGAAACAATATCTTAAACGAACACAAGGTGAGAAGATTTGTAGAAAAAGAAAGCTAAATGGCGAGAAATTTTGAATTGCTTTCATGTAAGTATATATCTATGAATGCATGTATGAAATCAACATAACATTTTATTTTATCCATGTGAATATTAATGTTATTTTTGTCATTAAAAATAAATTTAAATGTTGGTATTCGAGTGTTCCTAGTAAAATAACTATAATATATTCTTGTTGCGTTGGCGTACATGTGAGTCTCTTTTAATACATTCACATGCAATTTATTTATGAGGTTATAATTGCCTATGCGCTCTAATATCATGTCTTTTTCTCACAACACAAGTTACTGAAAAAACAACAAACCAAAGTTGTAGTTTATAATTTAAACCCATTTTTCATGATACTAATGAATTGTATGATGCGTTAATTAGGTTAAAAAACAAAAAATAATACATGTACTCAACTGAAGTGTTGCATTAGATTATTGCGGATTTATATTTTCTTTTAATTTGATCAGTTTAAGCATTTTAGCTTAGAAATTCGATTTGTATAATCACTCATTTATTATTTCACTTCAAGACTTTGCTGATATTCGACGCCATGCGCTCTTATATTCTGACCCTTCAATATTAAATATTTTGCTTCACCCATTTTAATTTTATTTCCATATTTTGTAATTTATGTATTAACGGTTATTTTTTTTTTGCTTGCTTTGAGCCCACAATTAAGGTTGGGCGTCGGGCTGGTACCTGACGTGGGTACTTGGCCCGACTCAAGCTTGAGTATCTAACGGGTACTCGGTACTCGGCCCGACTCAAGCAAAAAAAAAAAAGCACCAAGCCGGTCTGATTAATTAACGGGCCAACCTGAATATCGGGTAGGCCCGATATTATTTTAATATATATTTTATTGATTTATATATTAATTATAATATTTTATTGCTTATATTTATATATTATTTTATGTTAAAAAATATATTTGTTAATTTAATTAGAACAGGCTCGAGCTGAGGTTTTAAGGTTCGGGCCAGGCCCGAGCCTGAGTTTCTAGTGCTGGGCAGGCCCGATGCCCAAACTTACCCCCATCTGTCTTTTGTGGTGATTTCCTATTTTGGGTATCGCTTTTAATTATGCCGCCATGTAGTCTAGTATGGATCTCGAGCCACATATTAGTTGATGTAGGCAGTTGTCCATATCTGCCTCAAAATTTTTGTTTGCTTACATATATGTGCCTTCAAATATTTGTCTAATTATGTATACTATTGTTCTAAGCACTTGATGGTTTAGAATTTTAATTAAAGAATGAAAAGTCCAAAATCACAATTCTTCCTTAAACTGTAATAAAATCAAAATTTTAGGTTTCAGTTTCTTAATTCTAGAAATAAAAAATTCTGTTCGTTTAATAAGTCCAATATCTTAAAAAATGACTATTTTGATTCTAAAATTTTATGACTCTGAATATATCAAAAACCCATTTAAACTAATGAAAATTCCTGAAATATATAAAATGCTTTTTTTACTCTGGTGGTCTGGTGAAAATTTAATCGTCAATTCGATTTCTATATATACTCATCCTCCATCTACAAATGACCAATACACAACACTAAGAATTGGCTTCTTTCAATATCACCGATCACTAAGAATTGGCTTCTTTCAATATCACCGATCACTATCTATTATCTAAACGGAACGGAGCCAGTACTCCGGTTCGCGGTGGATCGGTTCTGGTAGATGGTATTGGATATCCAACCCGTTTGCCCTCACCGCTACTTTGTTCTGCCTTGGGCAGGAAGGCGAGGTTGGTCTTCGTTGCTTCTATTTCTTTCCTTTCTCGGCTTTTCTGCTTTCGCTTCTTCCACCCTCGGCTTCCGCTTCTGCTTCTGCCTCGGCTTCAGCTTGGGGCTCGCGTTGTTTCCATCTGCAGACTGCAATGGCGGCCGTGGTGAGTTCGGCCGGCGGCCTTCTGGCGATGCTCAACGAGGCGCACCCCGTGCTGAAGCTCCACGCCCTCACCAACCTCAACGCCCTCGTGGACAATTTCTGGCCGGAGATCTCCACCAGCGTCTCCACAATGTGCGTTCCCCGATCTCCTTTCTTCTTTCTACGCTTAGTTTTTTTTTTAAATCTCGTTTCCCTTTCCCTTTTTCTTGTTGGGTATCTTTGATCTCTTGCGGGTTCTGTTTATGGTTCTTAAAGAATTCTGCTCGATACTTCGTTAACTAGGGTAATGGGTTGTTTTGGGGTCTCGCTTAGGGTTTTATGCTGTTCAATTTTTCGTCCACTTGTGGTTTTGCTGGATGTGTTCCTTATGGTGTCGGATCACGAAGATTTTAGTTATGGTCCTTCGCTTTTTAACTTTCTTGTCCTCTCCGTTCCGTGGGTTTCTACTACAAAGCTTGCTGATGTCGATTGCTGTTTTATGGAAAAGGAAGGTTTTGGAGATGGGGCTTAGTTGGATTTGCCAAAATTTTGGGTTCGCCTCTGTTTCAAGTTGTGCAGATTTGTAGGGTTTAGTTTGATAGAAGAATGATGTTCCTTTAGTGTTGGTCGTCAAGCCGAGTGTCTCTTGGTTGTAGATGTTTAAAGGCGCTTCTTTTCTAGAGGGCGGTTCTCATTTTAGATTTGTTTCCAATTTTTTGGGTGTTTTTGATTCTGTTGACTGGTCGTCTTCCGGGCTGTTGCTCCAGTGGGATGATGTGGTAGTCATTAGGATAATATCTAGAAATGTTAGTACTCTCTTTTATTTCATTTCTGCGGGAATTGGATTATAGGTTTGTGGGCAACCTCCGAAAGCTATCCATATTCCATAGTGCTGCGGCGACCTCTTTGCTACCGTGCTTGAAGACTTGTACATAGCAGCACAAGGGAGATGCTTATCAGGCTTTTGAGATTGGGCTGAATCGCTGGCTGGAGGTTTTAGGTGCTTAACAGATACATGTTTAATTCACCACGGCTTGAGCTTATGTAGTCAAAAGCACTAGGCTCTGCCTGAGAGGCCCTTATAGCCTAGGTGGTACTGGGCAAAGGCGGTCCAACCCTACCCTTAGAAACAGTAAAAATGCAAGGTTAACAAGGTTAACTGCTTAAATTATGAACAAAATTATATTTATCAATCAAAACTTTTTGACTATCAACTTATAAGTTATAACCATTGCAACTGAAACATGACAAACATGCCAGAACATGATAAATTGATAATCAGCTTAATTAGAAGTTGATGTTCAAATTTTAAGGGGTCCAGCGGGTTGAAGCAATGTGGACAGCCTTTCATGGAAGTTAGCTGAAGAGGCATTTTCAAATTTCTTTTTCCTTCCATTTGACATTTATATCTAAATTTTAGTTATCAAATTGTAGTATAATGAAAAATGGTCAAATAACATAGAATAATAGAGGTCTATTTCCTAATTAGTGAGGGAAGGCCTGGGAATAGGGATGGTAACATCTGGGGCTTGGATATGTTCCAAGGTAGGTCCGGAGAATCCTAATCGGCACTATGATTTTGATTTAAATCTCATATTTCATATTCAAACATGAATCCAAACAAATAGGTTTCTTAATATCTTATTGCATTAGAATCAGAAACATTTGGGCCTGAGCTGTAACTGATGCTATTAACTTATATAGGGTATTTATGTGATATGTATACGTGCATCATAATGATGTATGATCTATAAAAGGTGCATGGATAATGATGAAATTTTTTATTTTGTGCATGTTATTTTTGAATTTTTTGAGTTTAACATTTCTGTATGCACTTTAGTATACTACATCTGACATCTGAAATTATTATTGCAGCGAAAGTTTGTATGAAGATGAAGGTTTTGAAAGAAGACAACTTGCTGCATTGGTTGCTTCAAAGGTGATAAATCACCTTTCTTTTCTTTGTCTTTGATTAGGTTAATGCTTAATCTGTATGTTGTTAATGTCATAGACTGCTGTGTCAAAGTCTGTTAAATATTAATTAATTTTTGCTTTGGGCCATGGGATTCATACAATCTGATAAATGTGTTATACCATGGAACCAGAGAAGCAGACCACTTTCATAACATCTGGTTTTTCTTTTTGGAACATGTTTGATAATTATCATGGTTGAAGATCGATCTGATTTTCTCCCACATTGTGGATCAGCATCCCATGCTGAACTCATCTTGTGGGGACTCATTAGACATAACAATTTTTTATCTTTGTCTCAACTTGTTTGATTTCTTGCAGGTGTTTTATCATCTTGGTGAGCTCAATGATTCATTATCATATGCACTGGGTGCTGGGCCTTTGTTTGATGTTTCTGAAGATTCAGACTATGTTCACACAATTCTTGGTATAGAGTCTTTGATCAATTTTGGTCTTTGATGGGTTTGCGTATTCTGCTTGGCAATGATATCAAATTTTGAACTACCTCTTTATGCAGCAAAAGCTCTAGATGAGTATGCAAATCTTCATATGAAAGCAGCTGAGTCTAGTGAGGAAGCAGAAAAGATGGATCCAAGATTGAAGGCCATTGTTGAAAGGCTTCTTGACAAGTATATGATTTGACTTGACACTGTTTCAATTGCAGCAACTTTCAGTGTTTTAGATTATGCGATCTTGAATTGTAACGCATGATTCAGGTGTATCCTGGATGGAAAATTTCAGCAAGCAATGGGAATGGCTATTGAGTGTAGAAGATTGGATAAATTAGAGGAAGCAATAACTCGCAGTGACAATGTTCAAGGGACTCTTGCATACTGTATCAACGTATCTCATTCATATGTCAACAGAAGAGAGTACAGGCGTGAGGTGTGATATTTTATTCTTCTCGTCAGTTTGTATTTCTTAAGAAGTTTAATGATTCAACATATCAGATGTTTATCATTTACTTGACTCTTTGAGGAACCTAGCTGTTTCTCGCTTACTCCAATGGATGAATACAGTACACAAACGTAATATGGTTCTGTATCTGCACTGCTTTTTATAACCAAGGATAAAAAAGTAATCCCATTATGGAATTGTCCATAGGTCATACCCATTACAAAGAGAAGTTTCTTCTTGAAATCCAGAAAATAAAAAAAATTCCAGGTGTGAGTGGAAATTTGTGCTCTGGTGAGTAGGTTGGTGATCTCCAAACTTGCATTTGTATTTAGGTTACTAATGTGTAACAAGTTATGGAAATGAATCTGGGCAAGAGAAATTGTGCTGGTACTTGTATGAATCTAAATAGAATGAATGCAGTGAGTGACCAGTAATTTTCATTCATCATTTGGATGGCCATTTGTGGTTGCTTTCAAGGTTCTTATTGAGTAGGATCCCATTACTGCCCTGCATATTGCATGAGGAATAGAAATTTGTGGCCTTTAAGCAATGCATAGGTTATGCTGGATACTTCTTAAATTTGAGGTGAGAATAGTTTTGTGCCAGACACTGTTTTGTGTTCATTAATGGAGGGTTCTTATGTCCATGATTTTTAAGTGCATTGACCCATTGCTGAAAGTAAAAGTTATTGTTATGAAGGAATTTACTGACTGATGTGGTAAGTTATTCCATCTTTCAAGTAGTTTTCATATTAGCCATTCCTTTCGCACAAATTAAGCTGTTCCTTTGTACAGAGGAAACCACTTTCATTATGATAATAAAATCTTATTTCGCATATAGGTCACATTACAGTTTTGAAATATTTTCATGTCTGAGGACAGGTTTTCGTTAATGTTTATGTTTATGTTTATAAACATCTCGATAGATACTTCTGACAATGGGAAATGCATAGCAGTTAAAACATTAACATTTGTTTTTCCCTTTCACGTTTTTTCTTCTCAGGTTCTGCGCCTGCTTGTGCAAATATATCAAAGACTGCCTTCACCAGATTTCTTGAGCATTTGTCAGTGTCTTATGTTTCTTGATGAATCTGAAGCTGTTGCCAATATATTAGTGAAATTGCTCAAGTCCAGCAACAAGGTATGTATCATATCCTGTCAATATTTTCTGCAGAAAGACCTACAATGAACTTTCATTAACTCAGTAGCTTTTTGCAGGATGATGCTCTTCTGGCCTTTCAGATAGCTTTCGATCTGGTGGAGAATGAACACCAGGCATTTCTTCTGAATGTCAGGAATTCTCTTCCTGATCCTGAGACACAATCATCAAACCAAGTCGCCTCTGTAATACCATCAGACTCGGTTGAAAATGGTGCTAGTGGGGCAGATTCTCAAATTGGAGATGCTTCAGGAGTGGAAACTGTTGCAAGTACTGGTGATGACACTCAAATGACTGATGGATCTCGTGCTTCCAATGGTGACCTGCATGAAATGGACCCAAATGAAGTTGTCTATGCGGAGAGACTGGCAAAGATAAAGGGAATCCTATCGGGTGAAACTTCCATCCAGTTGACATTGCAGTTCTTGTATAGTCATAACAGGTGCATTGATCTTTATCCTCACCCTGGCCCTTTATGCACGCTTTTCACCTAATGCAAGTGTTTACTGACTTGTTGCACTTCTACAGGTCAGATCTCCTTATTTTGAAAACAATTAAGCAATCAGTGGAGATGAGGAATAGTGTCTGCCACAGTGCAACCATATATGCTAATGCCATGATGCATGCAGGGACTACCGTGGACACCTTCCTTAGGGACAACCTGGTACATGTCCTTTTATTTTTTCCTGTCATTTTTTTTATTAGAACTTAAACCTCTTGTTATTCTTTAAGCTCATATTATGATTCGTCATCCTCCAGAAGGTACACATTATTTGCGTTTGCTTTCTGTAGGACTGGCTTAGTAGGGCTACAAACTGGGCAAAGTTTAGTGCAACTGCTGGGCTTGGTGTTATTCATAGAGGTCATCTTCAGCAGGGCAGGTCTCTGATGGCACCTTACCTGCCACAAAGCGGTGCTGCTGGTGGAGGAAGTCCCTATTCCGAAGGTGGTGCCCTGTATGCTTTAGGGCTAATTCATGCCAATCACGGCGAGGGCATTAAGCAGTTTCTTCGTGATAGTATGCGTAATACTGATGTTGAGGTTTGCACTTCTCGATCTTGGTTGGCCTCAACTCATCAATTTATTGGTGCTGATTTTTCATTTTATTGTCTCTGAGTATGCAGATTATTCAACATGGTGCCTGCCTGGGTCTTGGTTTGGCAGCACTAGGAACAGCAGATGAAGATATATATGATGACATAAAAAATGTGCTTTATACAGATAGTGCTGTGGCAGGTGAAGCTGCTGGTATTGGTATGGGTTTGCTCATGGTTGGAACTGACACAGAGAAGGCAGGCGAGATGCTTGCTTATGCACATGAGACACAACATGAAAAAATTATCAGGTTTGTATGAAGCTCGGGGCTGTATTATTGCTTTTGTAGTGTTTGTCATACTTTACATATCTCCAAACTTTATTGTTTGTTGCATTTTGGGACCTTTTCATCCAGGGGATTGGCTCTTGGTATTGCACTTACAGTATATGGTAGAGAAGAGGGAGCTGACCCTCTTATTGAGCAACTGACAAGGGATCAAGATCCAATCCTGCGATATGGAGGCATGTATGCTCTGGCATTGGCCTATAGAGGTACTGCAAATAATAAAGCCATCCGTCAGTTGCTGCATTTTGCAGTGTCGGATGTTAGTGATGATGTGAGGAGAACTGCAGTTCTAGCACTTGGTTTTGTTTTGTACAATGAACCGGAACAGGTTATTTCTCTTGCCACTCAGATTTGCATTATGTTTTCTGTTAAATGAGTTACCGTGTCTGGATGAAGTGACTGAATTTTATTTTCTATCAAATATTGGCATGACACTTATATTCGTAGTTCATACACTGAAATCGATATCAAAATTTTTTTCTTGTTTGCACTTCACAATCTAGTTAACTTCTCACTGTGTGCTGTGTTCTGCAGACCCCGCGAATTGTTTCCCTTCTGTCAGAGTCATACAATCCACATGTTAGATATGGTGCAGCTTTAGCAGTGGGCATTTCTTGTGCTGGAACGGGCTTAAGTGAAGCCATTTCTTTGCTTGAGCCTCTTACTTCAGACGTTGTAGATTTTGTCCGTCAAGGTGCTCTCATCGCCATGGCTATGGTAATGGTTCAGACTAATGAAGCTTGTGACCCTCGTGTTGGCACATTCAGGTACCGTCTGTCCCAAAAAATTTTCTTCCTGCAAAATTATCATTCTGCTCATTATTGTTAAATTGTTGTCTATTCAGGCGACAACTAGAGAAAATAATTCTTGACAAGCATGAGGATACCATGAGCAAGATGGGTGCAATTTTGGCATCTGGTATCATTGATGCAGGTGGAAGGAATGTGACCATTAGGCTCCTTTCCAAGACTAAGCATAACAAAGTTACTGCAGTTGTTGGGCTCGCTGTGTTTAGCCAATTCTGGTATTGGTATCCCCTTATCTATTTTATCAGCCTGGCATTTTCACCCACTGCTTTGATCGGGGTAAATTATGACCTCAAAGTCCCAAGGTTTGAGTTCTTATCACATGCCAAACCTTCATTGTTTGAGTATCCTCGGCCCACAAGTCCCCCATCTGCTACATCCACTGTTAAGCTACCAACGGCTGTCCTATCAACATCTGCAAAGGCGAAAGCCAGAGCTAAGAAAGAGGCAGATCAGAAGGCTGCCATGGAGAAATCAGCTGCTGAAGATGGTTCATCATCGACTACAGCGTCAAGTTCTGGGAAAGGTGTCAAAACAACTGAAAAGGACGGTGATTCCATGCAGGTCAGCCTCTGCACATTTTTGATACATGTTTCTAATTGTGAAGCATGGATGAAAGAGAACACTCTAATCTCTGATCCCTCAGAAGTAGTATTGCCCATTGCACTTTACAACTTTTGTCACTAATATTTTATCTGAATGATTAAAACCTTTCTCAGGTGGATGGCGTCACAGAAAAGAAGATAGAGGTGGAACCGTCTTTTGAAATTCTGACAAATCCAGCTCGTGTGGTTCCTGCTCAGGAAAAGTACATCAAATTCCTTGAAGAAAGCCGATACGTGCCTGTAAAATTATCGCCTTCTGGATTTGTTCTCTTAAGAGATACTAGGCCAACAGAACCAGAGGTACTCTCTTTGACCGATGCGCCATCTTCTGTAGCTACCACAGCAGCTGGTTCGACGGGACAGCAGGGATCTGCTACTGCCATGGCTGTTGATGAGGAGCCTCAGCCACCACAACCCTTCGAGTATGCTGTATGATATGGAATGGGAAATTTAAGCATCTCAACAGGTCAGAAAGCTTGATTCACATAGCAAGGAATCGGTCGGTGGAATGAGCACCTTTATCAGAGAATCCAGGCAGGTTTTGCTGTTATTCCTTTTCCTGGCTTGTTATTGGTCATTCTGCTAATGATTCTGCTTTTGATGTGTTAAATTTGTGAGGGAGTCGGAGGAACCTTATTTGTAAGTCGAGAAAATTATGTAGGCAAAAACTGTGTGGTTGAGCGATTCATTGGCAACATCATCCTGTTGAAGTTTTTGAATCAACAAAAGCCGAACTCAGCTTACTATCCGCCATCCTCTGTCATAAAGTGGTGGTGAATGGACAGTATTTTTTTGTGCCCTTCAATCATTTTGCTTTCGCTAGATGTTTCAATCTTAACCTTGATAACCAAAGCTCAAGCCCCCGGCCCGCCGACAAGATCTTCATCCGTATGGCCTTGGGGTTTTGACTTAAGGCCTTCAAATTCAAGGTTGGGAGTTATCAATACCTGGCACACGTGTATTTGGCATAAATTAGTAAAAGAGAAACCCGCTCTGTGAGACGAGGGTAGGAATGCAGGGCCTGTAATCTCTAGACTGGTCTACTTCTACCAATTGACCAGACACTATGGGCCATGGTGTCTTGTTCTATTGTCCGGTATTAATCAAATATATAAAGCAAGTTGTCTCTGCAATAGCCTTTTTTCAGTTGTTTTTTTTTTCCTCATAGGCAAACTTGGATTCTCTTGCCAGATTATGTTAATCAAGTCTTTGACAGATTATGTTAATCAAGACTTGCGATGTATACAACTCTTTAACGTTGACAAACTTGAAAATCCTTAAGTTCAACTCATGGAGTTTCTGTGGCGACTGTTTTTGGGATCGGGCAAGTCGTGGAAATTTGACAGCCATCCATGAACTGGTTGCACCTGAAAAGTGTGTCGAACTTCAACCTTCAAGTTTAAGGTCCTAAGCCAACTCCCTGCTCAGCAGTTGGAACGAACCCTTGTTGTAACCCAGGAAGATGCTGATATGCCCAGTGACGGTTCCTTGTAGATTAGGAGAATGTTCTTCCATATATAATCTCCTTAGTCGTGAGAGAAACTTAGGCCTTGAACTCTACTGGGAGCAACATTAAAAATTCATCCATTTTTTGACAAATTTGAGGGAAACCCAGTTCTAAACTTTTATAGGGAAAGCAATAAAAACCTTTATAATGAACCTCCCTGGACCCTAAGAGGCAGCTTGTGTAAGAGGATGGAAGTTCCTTCACCTCAGGTTGTACAATCTTTCATGGGTCTGCACAATGAAACAATGAATAGAGCCCGTGAAAATAGTACCAAGAATACCCACAAAGTAGCCCTAGGTAAGCTACAACATACCGACCCCTTGGATCCAGCTACTAATGGCCGCTTTTTGCACAGCTACTAGCTCGTTGTCTAGGAGCATGAAATCTCGTGGACCTTTTGTTGGTTGGTACAAGCGCAGTCGGCCCACACTTTTCTGCTTCCAGCATGATGATGGTTTGAAAACAATTCTGCTATCTGGGACAAGAACCAGAGCAGGTAAGTCAGTTTCTCCTTTAGCTGTGTTCGGAAGACAACTCGGATGCTTGACCTGTGATTGAAGTTGCATCCTGTTGGAGATTTACTTGGTCAGGTACGAGCTACTGTGGCTAGGAATCTCCACCTGCCTTGCTCCATTTTAGTTGGATGTTTTCCTCGACATACCAATCTTTTCATGAGACAAAGATATCAACCATCTCTAGAATATGTTTTTTTTTTGTTTCTCTTAAATGTTTACTTAGGCAAACCACCTTCTCTGTAAAACCAACAAAGCCATATACCCTTAAACCTCAATGTTCTAGCTTGCTTAGGGGCCTGAGTAGACCTATACAACATCTTTCAACTTGGGTGTCGGGCCTTTATTTTTATGATGCAACCTAATCGACTATCATTTGCCCTGAGCAAAGCCCGGCCTTGAGGAGAAATCCATTGTTTAAGCACTTAGATCATTAAAACGAAACCTAATACACATCTAATCTAGTTCTGCTCAGAACTTTAAAGTGGTTATCCATTTAGAGTGAGATCAATTTCCGATGCTAGTGCAACTTTTGTATGTAAATGTCATGCATGCTTCTTTGTTCCTTTTGATTGAACATTGTGAGATTGCACAACTTTCATATTTGGGTTCAATAGGCAGATCAAATTTGGATCCAGATTCAGGTTCATCCACAGTTAAATGGGTCAAATTTGGGTCTTGATGAAGCAGATTCTTCATCCCAAATCCAATCTGTTTATGCAGATTCTTACTATCACCTACAGTGAAGCTGCCAACTTATTGAAGACCCAAATTTAATGTGAAACTGGTAAGTGAGAAATGTGAAAGAAGCGTTGAGTGCTGCTAGAGGAGAAGGTTCCGGGCGGCAAGGTAAGAAGATGCTGGCGCCTCACATTCCCAATGATGAAAGGGGCTATATCAAAGGAGAGAAATGAGAAGAATTCACAGTTATAAAGAATTGAGATGGGAGTCCTTTATGCAGGCAGTTGTGGAATGATGTTAGTAATCTCATAAGCAATACACAGTGGACGAGAAAAGTGAGTAGATAAGTGATAGTGTGAAGCAAGCACGAATGAGGTGGATCCCTGGCCGTCATTTGGAAGTTTTGAACTTGGCGCACAGTTACTGTGCATGGAATTTAGAGGTCTACAAAAGCTTACCTTTGTTGTCAAAAAGGACAGTGGTGAACTGTTGATGAAGGGAGTCAGACATTTTCAGAGAGAAGACCTGGGACGCTATAGACTTTCAAAACTCATGTGAGGTGAAGAGAGTTAAGAGAGATGGCTGTTTGTGCGATGGATGAACCTATTCAGTGGAGTTACCCCAAGGGGTTGTAGCGCACTGGCGCGGGAGACGTGCTCCGTCCGATAAGACCTCGAGTCGAGTGTCTTGGACGTCACCTGCCCGCTCTAGGATCCCTTCAGCCCCTGGCCCGTAAAAGGGCTCGAAGCATGCTCGAAACCCAGGGGGGAGGGTGACGAGGGGGGGCCAAAGGCCTCTCTTAGGGCGGTGGAATGAACCACTCACCCTAAATAAAACAAAAAACGAACCTATTCAGTGGAGAAATAAACTGAAACAAGAGCTCAGTCTTCATAGTGAAACGGTGATGAGTGTTAAAAATTTATAGTGTGATCCAGGAAATGTGGACTTAGACACTGTAACCCTGCTGTGGAAGTCTTAGAACTGTTCTGTACAGAAATAGCAGAGATTTCGGATGGGAACTGGATGTAATGTTCTTTCTTGTTTCTTTGTTGGAACCCTATAACAGTCTATCACCTGTTATGGAAGGCTGTTATAAGGGTCTCCGGTGGTTTATTTTGCTATACAGTTGTATGCCCTTGATGGTGCTGTTACTCATTTTTTCATCCATTGATTACAATAAAAGGGGAGGGGGCCCAGAACCACAGAGCCTTGCGTTGGATCAAGAATTCTAGTGATATTTTTTTAATTTCTTTTCATCGCAATCAGTAACACAGGAAAATGGATATGCAAAACAGTGAAAAGTTGAGATGATTTAAGCAATTCAAGTGAACAAGATAACCAGACCCACAATCATGAGCATCCATTACATCTGGTCGAATGCTTCAATGTCATTGCAACCAAGCCAATGACCAGAACAAGGAAACAGGAGGCATTCTTCACGAAAAAAACCAGCGCATGTGACTTTCCATACAGAGGTACACAAGCGGGTGCTCATGTGTGAGCGTGCGTGTGCCTGCATCCATGGAAGCGACAAGAGATATGATAAAACACATCTTCACGCAAGTTACTGTTCGATATACTTGAGGACTCGCTGGCCTCAACAGTCACTTGGCATATCCAATTGAAGTGCATAGGATACAAATCAATCATCAACACTCAAAAAGATCACGAGGCAGGGTTTGCATTATGCCAACCCTTGGCACAAGGAGGTATCTCCATGAACTCATCAAATTCCTTTACATGCACATCGCAGCATTTCCACTGCAAACAAAGGCGATGAACATATCCATCGGTAACCAAGTTAACCAGAAACACATGAAAGAAAAAACAGAAGAAACCGACGCAATAGAAACTCACCCCCTTTATCCTGTCATGAAAAATTGCGGGTCCGGGGTGGTATGCACAGGCAGCTTCATGGTTATCCTTCTCTATGAATGTCTGGCCACATCCTTTGTTTTTGCAGACCTGAGGCTCGTTAATGTCAACTACTTTTGTACGAGGAGGTACCGTGGCATTGGCTACACTATTTGCTGGAGAGACTAGTGGCTTCGTGGAGTGCTTGGAAAGAACTTGTTGTGCACCTGAAATCAGAACAGCCAATCAGGGAACGTTAGAAAACATTTTGATGTAAATTTACACGAACGTGCTTAGTTCACAACTTAATGCACCAAAGGATCTTAGAAAGTATTCCACTAAAACTTGCATGCGCACCAGAGCAATCTGTAATATGTCACAATCAATATTGTCAGACGTGCAATGTATCGACTTAAATCAAAACCATACAGGGGTACATGACTGACACAAACATGACCCAACATTAGGCCTGAATGAGATGACTCTGACTTGCATTCATCCTGTATCTAACAAAATAACAAAATTTGTTCATCTTAAATTTTGCAGGAAACTTAGAAAAGGCATTGTCGATCCTTGTATATGCTGCTATCCAATTTTATCTTGGTCTCTGGGCCAACATCTAACCTACCAACACTCCATCTGCTGTTTTTCAGAAACCAACCATATAAATATACTTCACATGAAGAAAATGTAGGATCTAAAAGAACAAAAAAGATTTTTTGATATGTAAAACAGATCTTAATAAGAGCATCAAAATTGATGCTTTAGCTTTAGGCTCAAAAAATCTAATACAGACATCAAAAAAAGACGTTATCTGGTTAGAATCATCAAATAAGAACTCAAAATACCAGGTGGCACAGTTGGTGAATGTATCTAAGGATCATATACATTAATACATAATCACCCCTTTCTGCAAAATATATTCTTGTGCCATCCATCGAAAGTTATGTTTCACAAAAAAAGATGAAAAAACCAGAATTCCACCCACATCATAACTCACACTGTTCATGCACCATTTTATCTAATTCATCAATTTGGAAATTTTTGAGGGAATTTTTCAGTACCATGATCAGAACAAAAGAAGCCCTGCCGACATCTTGCACAGTTGGCTCTTTCTGCATCGGTGGGAGCCTTGGCTGCTAAAGGTTGAGGAATCGGCTTGTTTGGGCTTGGTGCAGCCTTTGTGATTGGTTTTTCAGTAGTATGCTTGCCAGTTTTACACCTATGGAAATGAAACAGATTCTCCATAAAAAGATGCAGATATCTATAGGAAACAAAACTATCTTTACAAATAATGTTATCAGGGATGGGTAACACATTGCACAGCAAACATCAGACATGGAATTCAATTCAGTAAAGTAAATGGTTGAGCTTGTTGTTTAGGAGTTTGAAAAGATATTTGACCAACATGAATAAAACAAAAAAAGGAACACCATTGCCCCAACTGGTGCTTATGCGGCCTCTTTTCTGGCAGTTTCAGGATTCAAGAAGAAGTTACATGGGGAGGGAGATATCTCTTTGCATATTTGCCAGGACCTTAGCCATTCTGAAAGAAGCTCTGCAATACTTTTCTCTGCTGTTGAAGTCCAAGTTCTACAATTCCTATCAATAGACTATCCATACTACCTAATTTAAAAAGATGAGTTTGACCGAAACATCTTGACAACAATGAATATAACTTATTCACAACTGAAAAAGAAAGAAAGAAAGAACTGTACCCTGGAATCTGCAGAAACATGCTGAAATCATGACTTTTCTGCTTGCAACAGCTCCATTCTTTCATACCGTCATGAAATATTGGCTGTCCAAAGTTTTCAGCAACAGTTACATTAGACAAAATGAACGACCGATACTGAGACCAGAATAAATTATATTATAATGTAATTTTTTCACTTACCGACTGAAGCAGTTTGCAGAAGAAGCAGAGGGATCCAAACAAGCACATGCATAAAGTAAAATTTCCATCAGCATTCACAAAAGAAGGGCCTCCTTATGTTTAAACATTAACTTGCTAAAGTTAATGTCTCAAACACAACCATGACAAATATTCTCATGTAGCCACTGTACATGAATTTGGAATTTCAAACTGCCTAGAAAGCAGAAAATTGGCCCAGGCATAATTCAGTTTTCTTAAGCAAGTTACCGTATCGTGCAGATATCTCACTTTGACATACAAACTCTTACAAGGTGAATGTAAGCAGGTACTTATGTTAAGAAATGCAACTACTGGAACGCTAGTGGACTGAATGGAGGACATGAACACAGCTTTGCCTTCACACAGAACCTTCCAATCAGTCTGAAAGTTCAAGTATGATACCTTCTAAACTTACCACCTGTATAGATCATAGACACATACATTCCCAAGCAAACTCCCGAAGATCCAACTTATGCACGTAGCATCTAGAAGAAGAAAGAACATTTCCAAATTTACATGAAAATGCCTAGAGATAGACCAAGTGCTAGTCCAGACGCATTTTCTGCCATGCCAAAAATGAATAAGTGATGCAGCTTGCAGTTTCCATAGAATGCCCCATGGCATCCGATAAGTTCAGAAATATGCTTCAGATGGTAACCAGTGACAATTTGGGTATCAACCTAAGCGACCGGTGTACTGATATATCTTTATCCATAAGCAAATGAAATCAGTTTTCAACCGAATAAAACTTGTTTGTTGATAGTCCAAGTCTGTCTCCCATCAGTAATTATGAGTTATCTCAATTAATATTAAATGCCGTTCTATCCACAAACTTAAATTTCCAATCCATCCACCAGTACCAGAGTTCCCACCGCCAGGAACACAACATTGAAGCAAGATTGTAGACGAACATATCAAACTCTAGGCATTTCGCGGATTGGTCAAACAGATTTGATACGACCAGGATCATTTAAGACATCAGACAAATGATTGCCTTTTCAATGAACAAAATCGCAAAACATCAAGCTTTGGTCAGAAGTCGTCGGTGCCACCTTCCCCGGTTCATGTAAATGATATCAAGGCGCCCCAGGAAACAAAGAAGCACAAACTAGCTGTCTTGTTCTCAAGCCTTCATCAAGGTCAAAGCCCAAAAAGGAAGAACAACTAAACCAATAATCATAAAAATTCGGCATAAGACGGAAAGGTAAAACAGCAGGAACACGAGAAAATCAAAAGCGGAGGAAAGGCCAGAAAGAAAAAACTAAGGCAAGGCTTAAAGCGGAACGGAAAGGGTGTGGTTGTCCGGGCCAAAAACACAGAGAGAGAGAGAGAGACGTACACCCTCGTGGTATCTGCAGCATCCCTCTGGGTTGTCGTCCTCCGTGAACATGGCATCGCAAGCAATCCGTTGGCATCGGACTTTCCTCTCCCCCATTTCCTCCCCTCTCACTCTCGCTTTGTTTCCGTCTCCTTTTATCTACCCCACTCAGCCGCCGACTCCACCAACGTCCCTCGCCCCTCTCTCTCTAGACTCTTCCAATAAAGTACTAGGACTCTTGGAACAACCGAACGTGGGCCTCGGGAGGGGCCGCGCATCTTCCCCCTCTCCCTGCTTCGCCTTTATTTATTACGAGAGAGAGAGAGAGCGTGTCTGTGTGGGGGAACGAAGGGGTCCATTGGAACGAGGGGACGCCTGTAGTTTTATTGCAACCGAGTCCGGCCCGGCCGAGTCAGTGGCAATCCTCACCGAGTCGAGCGAGTCAGGACCATCGAGTCAAGTTCTACCTCAAACTAGATAAAACTATTGACATTGGCAGTTTATATGGACCTTTTGGTTGTTGAATAAAAGACCCACCACCCCTTTATACTGGCAAAAGTGGAATAGAGAATAGGAGAACATGGTTGCCATATTATGATCCTCTACTACATTTTACCTTCTTTTCAAGGGAAAAAGTAAGTATTACCAACAGTCTTCACATGCTTAGCTCTCACATTGTATAGAAGCTTTTTGAGTCAAAGTTTAGTTAATCTAAGCCTGTCTTGACTTTTAAACCTTATAATGCCGCCGCCAATCCCCTTGGGTTCATAATATCTTTTCATAAATTTATCTTTGTTGTTAATTCTCTTTATTAAAAAAATTCTGGCTTCGCCCCTACTTTCAGCACCATACCACCAAATACCAAATGGGACGTGGGACGTGTGTAAGTAGGATATGACATGTTTCCCCCTAACCTAGGAATCTACTGGATTTTCCCTTAAAAAATTAGCAGCTTTAAGCATTATTTGGCAACAAATAGTTTATGAAAGATTGGCTAAATGGTGAAAAGGTAATCATAAAAAAAATAAGGGAATGATTGAGAAGGACAATTTTCATTTTTATACAATTTTTATACAAATATCAAATTGGGTTACATTGCTCTGCATAAAAGGGCTCTTAGGTTGGCCTCAAATCTAAAAATGAGATATTATCAAACACACCTTTTGGTGGACATCAATTATTCCATTTGGATCAGACATCCCATCAAACCGTACCGAAAAGATTGATATGCAAAAAAAACCTTAACGTCCAATTAAAAATCCGATTGGATTCAGGTTTGAGGAACAACGTTCAGATCCAACTTGGATTTGGATCAGATTTAATTTATAATAGATATCATATATCCAACATTCTTAAAAATTGGTCAGATTTGATTCAAAATGTAGACTTGGATTCACACATGAATGTAAAAATCAGATATAGATTGGATGCAGATTCACATACGACTTTTCTTTGTTCATATTCAAATTTGAATACGTAAATATCAAAAAATGGATATAAAAGTATATCCAGTTCTAATGATCTATTGACATCCCTATTCTGGAGGAATATAACAAGTATCATTATTCAAATCTCTTGGAAGCCTGAAGCTTCGCCTTATTACAGTAAAAAAAACGCCACAGTGACCACAAGAATACATGACATGATGCGCCATTGGCATATGTATATTTTTGTCCCCAAAAGTGACATACAAGTGGAGACCATGATATTATAATAAAGAATTCTGGTGACGTGAGACACATGAAAGATGCAAATACATTGGATATTGAACGAAGGATTTGTTCAAAGATTGGCTATGAACCCTCCTAAGGGCGTGTTTGAGAGCATCGAGAAGAACGCATAAGACGTTTTCTTCCACTGTTTCACACGCCTGAGCGGGAGGTTTATGCCTACCACCTGAAAGATGCCTGAAATGCACTCCCATTCCCTCTGCCTCCAAGATCTTGCGTTGTGTCCGTGTCAATGATGGTAGTGATACACTCGTCAACTTAGATGTCACATCCCACCACTTTAAGACGCATGCATAATGCCGACAGGAATCAAACTAGAGACCTTATAGCCTTAACATAAACAGCTACGCTATGCTCCTTAAGGCGGTCTCTCAAAAATTGTAGCAGCCTAACTCTGTTAATTAATAGTCAGGGCTGCGATTTTTTGGTAAAAAGCACTTTGGTGGCTGACATGAGTCCTGTGTGAGCATCACATGTGACTGGACTCTGGACCCAACTCTAGCTTCACAGCAATGAGATATTTGAAGGGCAGCTAGACTGTAATTCTGCTACTGCTGTGAAGTGCACTTTACTTTCTACCAACTTGTTGCTAAAGGCAATGAAGCAAAATGAGGCGTTGAGCTTGTCATGAGAAGAGACGTAAGCCTTGAGGCATTAAAGTATAAATTCCAGGAACAAAGTAGTAAAAATATAATATCAATAACTTATCGAAATTTTGAAAAAGAACAACTAAGTGACAACCATTTTTAAAAAATGAAAAAAAAATTAAAAATAGTTTTGTTGTTTGCATCTTTTGTAAGATGAAATTTCTAAATTAATTGCTAAGATTGATGTGGCTCTAGCATAAGCTTAAACATGCCCACCTCACAAATGCATAACAAATATTGGAGATTAGAAAGTTTGCTGGGTTCTCTTTGAAACGCTTGCTAGGTTCTGTAGACAGGTGTTCTCTATTATGACCCTGACTACATAATTAACAAATCACGGAAACACATGAACCATAAAGTTTCCCATCTTTCCTTCTGTTTACCTTAAATCACATATTTGATTGTCTGCACATGTTTGCAAAATGAGAAGATGAACACCATGTGCATATCCACTTTATAATGTTCTGTTACAAAAGCTACAGAAAAAAAAAATGTGATGCAGCAGTTGAACGACCAAGCCTAGAAGTGAATCCCTCCACCTCTCTACAGCTAACATCCCTTTCCATATCTCAGTAATAAAATAAGCAATCATAATGAAAGCAGAGTAGGAATAATATACATATATATATATATGAGAGAGAGATGACTTTTGTTGGGAATGTAGCATTCACTAACAGCACGATCTTTTTCTTTTGGTTTCTCTTTAATCTTTTTCCCCTCCCCAACCATGCAAAGTACAGGAAATCACTGCCAAATGAATCATAGCGTTTAAATTCGGAACACGTTATTCTCGCATACGGATGATCAAAATTTGCTTTTATCAGCTTTCACCGACTCTGTCCCCAATATTTACACCCATCATGATGAAAGATTCTCAATCCAATGTCAATTGAAATGGTACTTCTCTATGATGGCCAGCTTTCTACAAAGCCAAAAATGGTACTTTGAAAGAGCTTCCCATGAATGATATTTCCCTTCTGTGAGCAGCAGAAAACTTGAGCAGTACACCCAAGTACGCACACCAAATATGTGAATAATGTAGAATCTTCAGAGCCAAATTCCTGTGATCAAACTAGAAACAAAGGGAAGTCGGAGAATTCTGCTTCACCTTGAATGGTGTATTCAATGCTTTCTCATCCAACGTGTGTGTGTGTGTTAGGACCGAATCTATAAGTGACTTTCAATTTACAAAACTTTTTTCAATCAGATGATCAGTAAAAGTGATCATGCATTTGTTTAAGGCAACTAAGTAGACATCATAGCGTTTTATTGCCTAATGGTGGTTTTCTTGTTCCAACGAGAGCTCCTCTATGTACTGCAGTTGAAAAACTGCAATGGTAGTCAATAGATTTATGCTTCAGCTTTATGAAATGGTGCTTGAAGGGTGCATAATCTTGGCTCTTCTACATAGAGAAACTCACTGTCGAAGACAAGTTATAGAAAATTGATTTTTAGGGGGACTTTAAGAAAGCACAGATGTTACAAAAGAGATGAGATTAACCAAATCCTTGGATTCCAGGGCTGATTGGTGGGCGCTTCGACCTTCTGTGCGGTGAGGAGCGCACTTCACCTCTTCATATATGATCCATCCCACACAATCGATTTACTTCTCTAACAACGTTGCAGCTACAAGTGATCCCATGGCTATAGACTATTGCACAAGGTGACCTACACTACCAGACCCAGTAAGATTGGCGTAGCGAGAAGCAGCAGTGCAGACCCAGTAAGATTGGCACAGCACTGCTACCTACCGAGAGACCAGTAATCCCATGGGCTTTGCGTAAGGTAGGTGCCCATTCCTCTGTTTCCATGGTCCGAAGCCCTCTCCCAACCCTCTGTTTCCAGGGTCCAAAACTACTTTAAAACCTGAGTACAACCGTGATATAACATCAACTAGAATGTGTCAAGAAGAATGTATTACAACACTGTATGTATTATAGCAGAATAGCACCCGCAAAAACTGATGACCAGGCTCCAAATCTCTGAATTTCTTCGCACCTTTTTAGTTTTTAGTTGAACTCTGAACGCCATTTGTTGGCTGGATCCCGGAGATAAGAGATATGGTATAGACAACCCTACTTGATACCATTTTACAAAGCTATATCTCAAACCAAGATCTTACAGATTGAAGCTTCTTGAGATTACGTACAAAAAGGTCGGCTTCTAAACGCAAGCACGTACCCGAATGGACCAATAGCTCAAGCGCACAAAAATATGAAGTCCACCTTAGCGATTGTGCCATCCAACTCAAGATGTTCTAAACAGCAAATTTCGAAGTAGAAAGGTTCGAGTTCAAAAACAAAATTTCACAAGCAAAAAAGTTAAATTCCACCGAGAAAATGGTAAAGGCATGCGCTATTTGCCACTTATCAACAAAGTTATAGCTCGAGCTAATAAATTAGAAAACGACGCTTTTCTAGAATATGGACAGAAGGCGGGCTTCAAGTCAGCGCATATCTGAATAACGCACTATTTATAAGTTATAAAAATGTAAAATCGCCGCAACCATGTGAGCTCTAACTCAAGATGTTTCAAATGGTAAATTTCGGAGTACCAAGGATCTAATTCAAAGACAACACACAAACAAAATAATTGTAAACTCCATCTCAACCCACAGCAGCAACAAACCAAGAAGAACGTCGACTTTCTTTGATGCTCTACGCAAAATTGACACTCAGGTGAACTCAATACTTTATCGGTGCAAGCACATCAAGTTGGGCCCCAAGTTGATGGTCGGCTGCCACTTCAGCCTTGGACCTCAGTTTTCTCAATTGCTTCCGCTGCTCATACATCACTTGGGATCTGGCCTTTCTCTTTGCCTCCAGTTCCTACAGTAAGATTTGATAGATGAGATTCAAACAATACATATTGCTCACAACAAGAAAAATGAATACTAATCACACAAGGATAAATTGGCAAATGAAAATGACATTTTTTCCCATTACAGGCAGGACTACAGCTACCATTTGCTATACGTATGGGGAGATGTGGTTAAAACGTGTCCTAGGTACATATGCATATTTTAGAGACCCATAAACCGTAAGGTTACCATCCTCTCATTTTTTTTTTCCTTTTGTTGGGTGGGTGGGGGGGGGAGGAGCGGGTTTCCATGTCATGGGGTGAATGGAGACCCCACTTAATCTTTAAGCTTCAAAAGCATTTACTCAAGCAACAGAAATTATGCTAAATGGAAGTTGATACAATATGCATGTAAAACAAACTCCAGCACAACACCGAAACACACTCTCTCTCTATCCCCCTCTTACACATAAAACCAACTTAAACTTCACTCTTTGATCTCTCATTAGCACCACAAACTGAAGCAGAGCAAGTTACTGGGTTGATATGCCCCAAGAAAACTGCAACATAATAAGAACTGCAATAGATCTATATTGCATACTGAACTGAACAGCCGGTTCAAGAGACCCAAATCTAAAATCCACTTTTGGCGAAGCAGGTTATGCCATGGGCATATGAAATATAAACTGCAGATGACTGGAACCAATGCACATTGTTATCCAACCAACATGTGCACTTGATTTTTCAAATTTGAACCAATACAAGCCTGAAGACATGACAATCCCTTTCATATCCAATCCTTTACATATGAACCTGAAAATGTAAAAGTATTTGGAGATAACCTAATATGCAGTTCAGATCAGAGGTAAGAAATAACATCTGATCAGTAATCAGATGCAGACTGGTTAGAGTTTTTCTTAGAGAAACCAGTAAATATCCATTTTGATGGATATCCAAAACCAATTACATGTAAAAGTTCAGATACAACTTGTAGTTTATGTTAGAACCCGACATCCCACTGCAAGTCAGACCAAGCAAGATCCAATTAGTCAGATATGGGAGCAGCTATATCCAACCCAAATCTAAACAGTTGACATCCTAACCTGAACCAACTTAACACGTGCTTTTTCCATATCAACCTAACCATCGGCAAATTGTTATTTTAACTTTTAACTCTATTTGAATTCCGATCACCATTAAATCAATGCTAATTTCTTACCTCACAAGTGCTATATTAAAATTCAAAACATTACTCGTATATAGCATCAACTAGGAAAAAGATAACTTTTAGTTGTTCAAAAAGGGACATCTTCTCGCACTTATAGATATAGCAATTTTTTAAAATATGGTGTTAAACAGTACAAAGGTTAGAATATCTATGGTCTTGTAGACAAATTTAATTTCACAGAAATACTGCGACAATAGTAAATAGCCATAACCAACCAATGACATACAGGAAATGAGTCCAGTCAGGGTCTATTAAAAAAATGAGGTTAAGGGTCTATTAAAAAAATGAGGTTAATGAATATCCCACCTACCTAATACCGAAACAGTTATAGCTCAAACTCATCAACTCAAATGGATCTAAAAATTTTAAGGCATACTTGGACCTGACATGGATACACCTCACAGTAAGTCACTCATTGAGGCCTGATCCAAGAATGGGACTTGCAAAATCTGTTCTAAAACGGAACTGAATTGACCTGCTTAAGCCTCCAACTTGACAGGCGTTCAACTACTCAGTTCAAGGGACTCTCTGTTTGCTAAACATGCCACAGACAGTTGCATGATGCAGGACTCTAGTTTGCTGAACATGCCACAAGCAGACTAACAGTTGCATGATGCATTCCACTATTTAGTATTTACAAAATAAGTCACATTGACAAGAAAGAAGAACTATTTCAAGGACATGACGAACAATCCCAATTAGGATCATAGCTCTCAACTCTTTATTGTTCTGTTCAAGACACTCTAGTTTGCAAACTATTCTGTTAATTCATGAAATGATGAAAATAACAGTAAACCCCCCAATTCTGATAAAGCAGAGAAAAGTCTAGAACCCAGAACCATAGAGAATGTAAAACAAAATAAGTTCCTCACACATTATTGAGTGCATGCTGAACAGTCAACTTGTGCTTTTTCAGTCTTTACACCCATCTCATGCTTAACAGATTTCATTCCCATCCTATTCAAATATTAAACTTAAAAAAAATTACTTGCATCTTTCACAGTATAGAACAATGAAGGATTGAAACACTAACATAATGCTTCAACTGCTACATGTTCATCAAGGCATTCTTTTACCATAAGAATAACAAGTGAGTCGGTTCCTTGCAGTACTTCATGCAACAATGTTCAAAGTGGATCTCAAAATAAAATTTACTGTAATAGTATACATATTCATTCACAACAAATTGTTGCTAATCCTTACCATACGCAAGGCAAATACAGAAAAAGAAGACAAAGTATTGCAAAGCCATCAAACTTTAAAGGCAACTAAATACACAAATATTCACATGGCATCGAGTGACTTGATGGTGCCCCACTTTGAGTTGAGATCTTATTTTTAAAAGGTTTCAGATTTAAAGCCAAGGTGCATATCACAGTTACACATGTACACATAGAATTTCAAAGTATTATTAAGAAACAGTAAGCTTGTCAAACAAAAATAACAGATTTGAGTTTAAAACATGACATTCCATACTTAAAATATAGTTACACTTTTGTATAACGTGTCAATCATACTGTGCAAGGGAAAAACAAGCCTGGTTAAATTTATCTTGGAAAGGGAAACTTTTTAAATTTTAATTGCAAGGACTGTCAATCCACAACAATCTCCCTTTGGGAGGGTCCTACGATACATATGGATGCACTTCTTTGTTAATTTTGAAAAGTAAGAACCAACATTCCTCACTGGTATGGGACTCCAACTTGCCAATGGTGTTTTTGCCCGGAAAGTAACAGCATATCATAAGGTTTACCAGTTTATGCTATCCTAACTTGTGGATCCGACCTACTTCATAAACTTGTTACATCCATTATGTCTGAAATTGTCCTACTCTAAGTTGTAGAAATCAGAAAGCAGACACAGGTCCCTCAAGGCCCTTAAAAAACTAGTCACGACTGGTCCTGACTTGGTCCAAGTCAGTTGAATATAAATAAATGAATGGAAATAAATACAAAAAAGAGATATTTACACAATGAAGACATGTATATTTGTAGGTCAAGGATTAGCCAGCTAATCAACGACTAGACTGACTAGTTCACTACTCTGACCAATAAATCCCTGATTTGAAGCACAGGCCGGCTGGTAACTGACTGAAACTGACCAGTCAAACTAGTCCAGATTTTAACAACTAAGATCCTATTAAATGTCACGAACGTCATCTGCAGCTCATTAATGCTGTGGAGCATTCTTATTATTCAATCCCAAAATTTTAACATGTAGAATTCTTCTCCAAATGTCATTTGCCCCTGTCCATAATCTAGTTTCAAATGCACCATTGTTCCCTTCTGGAAAAGGAGGAACAAATTTAAAAATACCAAGATTTCAAGAGGATCCCATACCAAGAAATAAGCAGAAAGGCAGAAACAGATGCAACTAAAGTCTGCATAACATGATGAGTACAACTTATTCGAGAAAAGGTGGTCATATCTCACATAGGGCCTTAGTCTTGTCTTGCCACACTCAACAAATGGAAACTTCATGTACTTACAAAGAAGCTAGCTTTTATCGCACACAAAGAGAACCTCAAACTGATAGCAGCAATTTCATATTGCACAACTTCTTCAACGGTGCATATGCCTTCCACTCAACTGGCCTTTAAAGAAGGCCTCGCAGTCTCATAACAATGCATGGTTACTTATGCGTTCCTTTGCTTTTTCCGTTCCTCACATATCTGTTCTTCATGACCTAATTATCCCCGACTTCTTTAGACTTTGGCCATCAGAATGCAGGAAAAAGGCCCATAAAAACATGCATCATCCCATTCATATACTTCTCGTGCATTACAAAGTTTAACTTCCATTATCACAAAGACCAATATTTCACCACTATATACGTAAAAAAAAAAGAACAGGGAGTGTACATGTTCAAATGGCATAACAAGAGAAGAAAAAAGCACAAAAAGTACACCAGCATAAGCATATTTCAACAAAACAGATATTAATTCATGCGTGAATACAGCGTGCAATCAAACCAGCAAAGCTTCACATTACATAACAGAGAAGAAAAGGACTACCTTGATAGTATCAAACTGGCTCCACCCAACTTCCGATGACAGACGACCTAGCAAGCAGTACCTATGCCCAGTCTGAAGCCTCAAAACCCTAAAATTTTAAACCAATCTGGACAACTCAACATCATAGTATTAACCGAAGTAACCTAAAAAACGACCAAACAACATGGGGAGACCAAGAGAAGAACCCAAAAAAATAAAAAGAATAAGAGAGGGATACACACTTGAGGGCATCAGGGATGACCATCCTCTTCTTCTTGTCATACGGTGGCGGAATCCCTTCGTACGCCTTCAACCGCGCCAGAGCGGCAGCGCCACGCTTGGTTTTATGGGGGATCATGCTGAATCCGAAGCGACGTCCCAACAAGGCGAAATCGAATTAACTCGAACACCATAAATAAGAATGAAAACCAGAAGAAGCAAAAATGGGGGCAAACAGCAAGAAATGGTACCCGCGGATGGTGCGCCAGAGAATCTTGGCGGGGGCGCGGAAGTGGATGGGGCCGTGGGAGGGCTTGGTGTTCATCCGCTTGCGCAGGAACCTGAGGTACTTCATCTTCTGGCGAACAAGCCCGCCGGAGAGGCAGATCTCCTCGCACCGCACCACGACGACCCTCTGTCCATTTAGGAGCTCCTTCGCCAGGATAGACGCCAGCCTCCCAAGCATGTGGTGCCTCGCGTCCACCACGACAACCCGCTTACAGACGCCTGACCCTGACACCATCTTCTTCTTTCCTCCTCCTCCTTCGACTTCTCAGTTCTCTGTCTCTCTCGCCCCCCTGCCCTCGCTCTTTCCAGTAGAAACCAGGATAAATTTGGGATTTGTTAAATTAGTAGCAGTAGTAGTCGACGTCGTCGCAACAGGGCCTTTGGTGGTCTTAGGGTTTTTCACGAGGATTTTATTAAACGACCAAATTGCCCCTACATTGCACCCGGGTCGATACATATATAACAGCCTAGTGGAGATTGGCATCGGATCGGTTAACGATGCGCGAGCTGTATCGGGCCATACGTATCGGCACGAATTTGTGCCTTAGAAACACATTTTTTTCTATAACAAATAAAAAGTAACTAATTTATTTTTTTAAAAGGATCCTGTAAGGATCAACCAATTTGATTCAAGCTTACTTCTCTGAGTCCATCAGCATATCAACTCACAAAAATTAAAACAGGAAGTTGCTAATTACTGACAGCTCGACGCTAAGGCAGAGCCAAGATTTTTTTCAAGGGCGAGCCAAATAATTAAACCTATGGATTCAGATGGGGCCAAACTGAACCCGAAGTCAAACAATGGATGACGCAACTAAAAATTTTTAATTTTTTCAATGTAATTTTTTTTTTCAATTGGCTAGGCTAGAACCATGGCCCAAGCAGCCTCCCTCCCCTCGCCGTCCCTCCACCCATGCCAACGCCACCCTTAGCGAAAATGGGTATAGCCGAAAGACTGTATTCCAAGGGCAAATTGGTTTGTGTATTTGATAAACTTCATACTATGGAGAGATTAAAGAGAGCTGGTTTCACATTCCTAAGTCTATTTTGTTTGCAGAGAATAGTAAGAAGATGTTGATCACCTGTTTTTTAAACTTATATTCGACGTATCCACATGCAGCACGATAGAGAACAAGTTCAATAAAAAAAGAAGTCCACATTATAATTGTAAAATCATGAGTGTTGATGTATATAATAGCAGGCGTCTCTATAGAGGAGAATATCACACTTTGATGAAGAAACAAAGCATAAACAAAGAACTCTCAAAAACAGAAAAGGAGCATTGCGTAGTGCTCAATAAAGTAGAGTGAACTGAAAAAATGTTCTACATCTTTATTTCACAGCAAAAAAGAATATATAGATGAGGCTAAATACAAAAAATCAATAATTAATGATTACAATTTTAATAAATTGTTGTATGACTTGATTCTATTATGATTTGAATAGAAACAAATAAACCAGTATGATGCATAGATTTAGATAAAAAAATTTGAGCCTCCTGAACAAATATTAGATCCATTGAAACTCCCCTCGAACTATAGTACGAAGATCCTGAATACTCTGTTTGCCTTTGCTGAGAGTTTTTGTGAATATATTTGCAACCTGATTTTTTGAAGCTATATGTTGTTCAAATCAGACCTGTAACCCACACAGGATGATAGTATGTGTTTTATGCGTTCCTGGAAAACGAGATTTGCTACAATATAAAGAGTTGTTTTTTGACACAATAAACTACAATATGAGTTGGATGAAATACCTTTAGATCTGTTAATAATGATTTTAGTCATGCTATTTCACATGCCACTTTTGCTTAGGCTCTATACTCAACCTCAATTGAAGATCTAAAAATGATAGACCTTTTTTTGTTTTCCATGACTCCAAATTGTGTCCAAAGACCACACAATAGCCAGTTATAGAACGTCTGTTTCTCTACAAGCTCCCCAACCAACGTCAGAAGACTTTGATTTACAATCGATTTTGTGTTACAGTCCTTATTTCTTGATTGGCTTTAAGATGGCGTACTATTCTTAAGGTTGTTGCATAATGGTTTTTTTTTTTTGCTCCTACATAAATTTGCTGAGGACATGGACATCATATAAAACGTCCACCTTGAATAGTTAAATACATTAATCTGCCCTCCTTAAGATCATCCCCCTCAGTTGATGACAAATCATTTTGATGCTCTATGGGTGTCTCACATGGCTTAGCATTTGGAGGACCACATTCATCTATTATATCCAACAATGTTTTCTTTGAAAGAGATAAATATCATTCATCGATCTTGCAAGCTCAATCCCTAAGAAGTACCTCAATGTTCCAAGGTCCGTCATATGGAACATACTACCCAAGGTCCCAAATATTGCTTTATATTAGCTCTTGATCATTCCCCACAAGTATCCAGTAATCCACATAAATAACAATAGCACAAAACATCTTACCTTCAGAGCAAATAGATAACAAATAATCTGATTTAGATTGCTTGAATCTATAGTTTTCAAGTGCAACCAAGGGCTTATGAAACCAATTCCTTGAGGCCCATTTCAATAAATGGATTTGACTAATTTGCATATACGTCTCTTCCCGTCTCTTACATATAGAAGAGGCAAGTCCATGTAAACATTTTCTTCTAACTCCCATGCAAAAATGCACTACGGATGTCCATTTGTTGCAATATCATCCATATTTGTAACAAGCACAGTAACAATCTTTACAGTGGTGCGAAGGTTTCATGATAATCTAAACATTCAATCTATGGTTTCAAACTAGATGTGTCATGCCTTTCATTTTGTCCATCAGCATTTAACATTGTTCGGAAAACCCATTTACAAAAAATTGGGGTAACTCTAGATGGAATTTTTAGCAAATTGGGAGAACCTAGATGGACATGGAGTCAAAACCCATTTCTTATCTTCCTTTGTGCTTTGATTCCTGCCGTGGCATGCCTCCAGCAAAGATGACTATTGTTTCACTATAGATGACAGGATAAAGGACACAAGAAGCATTGAGTGGATTAGGAAAAAACTTATTGAAAGAAACTACACTAGATGAAGGATATTGATAACCTGAATACCTCCTTGAGGATGACTAAGCTTGTGCAATTGAACATATTGCAATAGAAGTCTTGCAATAAAGCAGAAGGTTTACAGTTTCTTGATGAATGATGAAGCTATGGGATGACTTTAATAAGATTGTCACATTGAAGATTAGTTGATGAGTTTTTAAATTCTGGTGAATGGGTTGTTATGGGTTCTAAACTAATGTTAGAGATTCCTTCTTGGTGTGGTTCGGTACTAGAGATATCTATAGATCCTGTACGCCCTCCTTCATGAAGCATATTTTTAAAATCATTGGATGAATGTTTGATCACAAGTAAAGGTATCACACTTGATGCAGACTAGTTTTGATTCCCTTGAAAAAGAAATACACACTAGTGAAATATCACATTCCTTCTATAAATCAATTTTTTTGTTTCCAAATCATATAACATGTAAGCCTTTTTTTCCAAAGGGATAACCCAAAAATATGCATTTAGGAGACCTTACAACAAATTTATCTTTTGTTTCAAATTTGTTGCATAATATAAACAGCCAAAAAATTTTAGATGATTATATGAAATTTTTTTATCAAAAAATTTCTCTAGAGTGTTTTGCCCTTTATAATGTAGAACATGTTATGTTAATAAGATAGACAACAGTTAAAACACATTCTCCACAGAACTTTATAGGTAACTTTACTTAAAATATAAGTGCTCTAACCACTAATAACAAATGCCTATGTTTCATCTATATTACACCATTTTGTTGTAGTGTATATATGCAACTATGTTCATGAATTATTCAATTGTCTTTAGAAAATCCTTAAACTTCTTGAGATACAAATTCCAAAGTATTATCAGATCTAAACTTCAATATGATAATATTGAACTGATTTTCAACCTTATTGAAAAAATGTTTTAATAAGCACTCGGACTCATGTTTGTATCGCATAGATAAATCGAAGTTGTTCTTGTAAAATCATTCATTGAACTTAGAAAAAATGAGTTTCGTTAAGGATTGATGTGAATAAGGTCCCCAGATATCCCCATGGATCAATTTACAAGATCTATTAGATGATATTTTACTTTATTAAGAGGGAAGTTAGGTTTGTTTAGAAATGACATATATTTCACACAAGCGGTTTGAAAAAAACAATATCAGAATTTTAAGCAGAAAATAATTTGTTCTAGTCGAGGAAGGATGTCCCAACCTCGAATGCCATAGATCAAAGTTAATGCTAGAAGCAACAAAAAATCTGAACTAGTATTTTCATTTTTCAATAGAAACAAAAACATAACTTTTTTGTTTATGATAAAAAAAAAGTTGATGAACCGTGGCATTTGATTTGAGATGCCAACAAGGTTGCATGAACATCTAATGCAATATAGACCATTCTTTAGCTTAGTAACTCCAATCTTCATCTTGGAGTTTAGATCTTGGATAGCACAGCCAAGAGAACAAACAATTAGTTGATAGTTCGATGATTTTGTTAATTTGGTTTATAGAGAGCAGTTTGAACTTAAAGTGAGAACATACAAGACTTTCTACATTCAGACTCAAGGTTGGTGAAATGATGATTGAGCCCACATGTGAAGCACAAACAAGTTGGTTTTTTGGCAATCCGACAAGAAAATGAATATTAAGTTTGACCATTTTTGACATGTGTGATAGAAAAGATGACAAGTGGTCGGATCCACGATCCACTCATCCTTTAAAACAATGGTATTGCCTACAAAGTTAGTTTGAGAACAAGAATCTAGTCTTAAGAAGCTAAATCACTTGTTTGTATTCACCCATGTTTAATGTAGGAATATTGTTTGTGCTGAGATCATTCACTATAGTAGTTGAGACTTCATTCACATTAGAGGATTTTCATACACCTGTAGGAGGAGAGTTAGCAGCATTAAAACAGGCACAACATTTATTAGCCTTGTCGATATCAGATGTCATGATTTTCTCTTGTTTTGATGATATATCTTTGAAGGTAGGACGAAGAACCATGTAGTTTAAAGCACTTATCCCTTATATGTCATGTTCCTTTGCTGATTGCGTTTCTAAAACTTTCCCCTAATTTGACGATGTCCAGACTTCATAGCAGCAAGATTGACATGTTTGGTGGGTGGAAGCATTTTCGCCTCCTGCTATTTTTCTTCCTGTCATACAAGTAAATAAATATTTCCAATATTTGGAAGAAGATCCATCAAGAGAATAGTGCTATACCACTCATTCGATCCCATTTAAAACTATATAACTTTTTCTTCCTGCTGAGTTTCAAATATCTTTTTCGTGGCCCCACAAGTGCATATAGGCAAAGGCTCATAAGACCCAAACTCTTTCCAGCATGATTTAAATTTTGTATAATAAGTAGCAACGGTTTGCATCTCTTGAACATGTCTATTGCTAGCAAACTTAAACTGAAACTTTCTAGGTGTCATACTTTGTGTAAATTGATCACGTGGATCAACCCATTCTTCATGAGCTGATGTAGCGTGAATTACACTATTAGCAATATCATACACCAAAGAGTTAATAATTTTGGAAGTACCATTGCATTTGCAGTGTTTCCAAGCCATATAATCAAAGGATCTTGGATTAGGTTCGAGGATGGAGCCATCAACAAAACCATCTTTGTTCCTGGTTGTAAAAGCCATAGTCATGGACCTACTCCAAGTGTTTCAGTTATTTCTTGTAAGAGGTTGAGAGACAAGGATTGCACCTGGGTTACCTGAATGATGAAGGCAAAACCGCAAAAGTGATTCACATCAACAGATATTACTTCTGAGCCATTAGTTGGTGATGCGGCAGAAGCAACCATTTGATGATGATAATGCACTGCAGGATGATAAAGTGGGTGATGGAATCAAACTCTGATATAGGAAACCACAATGCTTTGATACCATCTAAAATCAAAGCAATTGATGTAGATAATAGCAAACATATGTATAGAAAAAAATATCACTCTGGCCAAGAAACATAGCATAAACAAAGAACTCTTAGAAACAAAACGGGAGCATTGCATAGCACTCAAAAAGTGAGAGTGAACTAAAACAATACTCTACATCTACTTCAAAGTAGAAGTGAATAGATACATGAGGCTGCTGCTGGAGAATTCTTACTACAGCAAATACACAAAAAATCATCCAGTATCATGCACAGATCCAAATCAAAGAATTTAAACCTCCTGAACAAATATTAGACCTGCTAACACTAGTTTCATTCAGGAATCTAACTCTTGGGTCTCATGCAGCCACAAAAGAGGATGGCCAAATCGGTGCTGGTGTATGCCTTTCACCTGATCATTATCTGGTGTTTATGGTCGGTCCACAAAAAATGTATGTTTGACGAAGATGTAAATTTAGATAGGAAGTTCAAATACTATGGGAAAATGTATGGAACACTATAGATGCTCCCTGAAAACGAATTAGTGGGAGCACCTTGAAAGGAGGATTTGGATGGAATTGAGCTGCTTGCCAGAGGTTAGAGATCTACAGGTGAGTTTACTGTTTTTGGTGGTGAAAAAAGGAGGATTTGGTGAGCTAGCTACTTAATTGGCTAGACATAAACTGGTTTTAAATGTTTATTCCTTTAACCATTCGATATGTTTCCCTAGGAATTATCTGCTAATAGACATATTGAAGCTTCTTACTCCTAAAAGTATTGTTGGAAAGTGGCCTTCTAGTTGCATCCACTTGATTTCTAATAGGCTAGGATGGCAGAGGTGGTTTCATTCAAGGCTGGAGGGAAGGGGCACTAGGCTTTGAAGCTCTTTGCACGATAATCAAGAGAGATGCCTTCCTTTCTTCAATCTCTTCGTGTCACCCATTAGCTTACTGAAAGCCTTATGCTTAAATAGTTATTTGTTTTCTTTGACTGTTTTGTTAGGATGTTTGTGTTTCATTCTCTGATTATGTTTGGTTTAATAAAAGCAGGAAGCATAACCTCCAGGGGACTCGTTTCCGGAGTGAAAACATATTTATGGCACTTGAATAGGTCTTGAACCCAAAGTACAAGACTTGTTTTATAAATCCATTAGAACCCCACTGCATACGGACTTCCCTCCTTGAATTGAGAAGTCTTACATTCCACATCTTCATCTAGGTTTGGATAGAGAAATTCTTCAGCCTCTCACGGCATACTGTCTATGCATTTCATCAGATAACCATGATTGGATGGACTTCAAGATGGCTGGATGATTTCAGCTCCTCTCTCTCTCTCGTCTATATATATATATATATATATATATATATATATATATATATATATATATATATATATATATATATATATATACACACTAAAATTATGCAACAGAAATCATTTTTTAACTCTACATAAACTTGATTTTGAACCATGTTATGAGCATACAATTAATGAGAAACACAACCAAGGTTACAAGTTAATAAAAGAAAAATAGATATACTGATCAAAGAAAAGTTAAGAGGTTGGTGATTGTTTTCTCTTGGGCGTGTACTTGCATGTGAGCGGACGCGCCTGCCATTTTAGTAAAGTTTCTTTAAAGAAAATCAATCCCTTTCAAGACAGCTACGAAAAGCTATCTAGAAGCAGCAACACAAACAAACGATCTTACATGGATCTTGTCTTGCATCAAAAGAAAGGCCAACCAGAACCAGTCTCTAATTTTCCGTCCTTCTCATTTTCTAACACAGAAGAAAACAACCACTGTAAACTTTTGTCTACGTTTCTCAAATTGAATCTGTATGAGAGAAAGAGAGAGAGAGAGCTGACGGGTCAAACGACTAGCCGGACTCAGGACCCATCACAGATCCGAACAAATTTATTTAAGATCTGATCATGACTGTCTCAAACAGGTGGTACAATTTGTGGACTTGGCTTCTTCTGCATTTCTCCACAGTACATTTCGATTGTTCCCTTTCAAAACCAACATGTGGCGCAGAAAGATTGAAATTTCTGGATTACCTTCTCCTTGTTTCTTTTCAATAGTCAAAGGGAAGATTCAGTACTCCTAATGTCTCGTGAAAGGAGTGATAAGCCCCCACAACTTTTCCCTTATTGCGGAGGGGACACTCGGCTTCAGCAAGCCTGCGTAACGAGAAATTTAGAAAAATGCACCTTGGCGCTATACTTTTCCCACTAGAAAAGGTGATGAAATTGATGGCAAAGAAGGGAGAGATCTATAGAGAGCGACAGAGTTGTGATTTAATTTAAAGAGATGTCGTGAGGAATGTGAGGTGAAAAGAAAGAGAGCGGCCAATGGGAGACGTAGAAAAAGAAAACTCCCTTGTGAAAGGATTAAATAATGGAGGTGCATGGCTTCAAATTAAAACTTCTTCAATTAATGCACCAGAAGCTCCTCCAAACCCTTCTGATATCAATCTTGCACCGGCAAGCCAATTCTTCTAGCTAACACCACCACGGGAAGGAAAAATCGATGCCAGTAAAACCCCGCTCCTTTCTTTTCAGAAAGAAAAGAGAGAAAGCAACCTTACCATCTCATTCTCATGATCTCTGGTTCTGGTGCATGTTGGATTCCTTCTTCAAACCAAACGATTGTTTTCAATTTTCTTTCTACTGGTATTTTTTTGTTCTTCGCATCTTGTCCTTGCTTTTTGCACTTAACTTAAACATTGGTCGTTTAGTTGCATATATTGTCAATTTAGTTGTATATATATTGATCTCCTTGAAACCTTTTTCCATTGAATTTTAATTCTTCATATCTGACAACAAAATTTATGTTGGTGATGGTGGGTCATTCGCATGTCCGAATATGTACAGTTTCTCTTTATATGGTTTTTCTTTGAATTGTCATCATTTCTAGCACAAAACTCATGTTTGGTGGCGGATTCGTCTATACCAATAATATAGACTATAGACCCATATTATTTTCTGAGCATCAAGTTATAGGTCAACTTAATTCTTCGTTGTTATATGCAGTGCATATCTTCTCTTTTGACCGCAGTAAAAATCCGTGATAAAAAATCTGTGTGTTTTTGTCTTGTCTTTCAGAAAAGGGCAGCCAGTCTCTGGTTTTTTGCCGTAAGAAGTTGGACGGTACATGAAAGTGACATTCAGCTTGTAACTATATGGACAAGGAGGAAGAGAGTTACTCGGTATCGTAGCAGCGAAACTCTTCTTGAAAACCTTCTCTTGTCTGCTCACACTTTCACTAATCTTTTCTCAGTTGTCTTGAAAATGTTGTCTTGCTGGCCTGAATCCTTTCAGGGATCCTTCCCGGCGGCTCTCTCCGGCGGCCTCGAATATCAGTTCGATCATCACCAGTTTCTGAGAACGCGAGAGAGCTCGGAAGGTGGTGCAATGGTGGATTATATGCTCGCCAATCCTCAGTTGACATCTTCCTCAACCGGACTTGGCACGGCGAATTCGCCGGACAGATTGAGCTTCGCCGACGTCATGCAGTTTGCCGAGTACGGGACGAAGAACGTGACGATCCAGAACGGTGAGAATGAGGGCAGGTGCCCGGAAAATGGACTGGACCCAGTCTACTTCCTCAAATTCCCAGTTCTGAATGAGAAGATTCAAGACCCGCAGATGGTCTCTCCATCTGCGACTGAAGCAATCGCAAGCTGCGACCGGATTCCGGCAGCGACCGAGGATGAAACCGAGGGTGGTTGCTCGGAAAATGCATCGGTGCAGTTCAGCCATCGTTTTGATGGCAGCAGTGATGCACAGAAGCTTACCGGCGGCACTGGGGACATGAAGAACAACCGCCGGAAGAGGCCGAGGTCCTTGAAAACTACTGAAGAAGTGGAGAGCCAAAGAATGACACATATTGCAGTTGAAAGAAACAGAAGAAGACAGATGAATGAGCACCTCAGAGTGTTGCGATCGTTAATGCCAGGATCATACGTCCAAAGGGTAAAAACTGCAGCTTAAATGGAACTGCAACTGCACATACGCACATTCGTTAAACTTACTATATCATTAGATAATATACGTGAAAATAATTGCTATTCTTGTGGCTTTTAAAAGTATTTATTGAACCTTAAACAGTAAATTGTTCGTGAACCGTAGGCACATGAATGTGGTCTTTGTAGCTAAAATTTCAGCAGAAATATGTTTGAAATCAAGTTCTGCCAATGCGTAGATAAAAACTTCGATCAGCTCAATTGTTCTTTTCAAGTGGTTATTTAGAAATCCTTATCAAATTTGATCTGTTCATCAAAGAAACGCATGGCTAGCTGAAGCAATGTAATTAGAATTTTAGCACGTGGAGGCATTCGTGTGAGCAGTTTTACGATGCCATGCAGATTCTGGCTTTAGTTATATTTCTTAATCCTGGACTTATTTTCTTCTTTGATCTTATTTATGTGGCGGTTCTGGAAACATGATATATAATTTGCTTTATAGAGAGAGAGAGAGAGAGAGAGAGAGAGAGAGAGAGAGAGAGAATATGTTGATTTTTGAAAGATGATACTCCCAGTACACAGTTTGTCAGTTTTTTGCGTGTACTTTCCACCATAACTTACACTTCTCCCTCTTCGTCTGTAAAGATCTTACCTCCGAAGTAAAAATCTGACACTTTGGTTCATGCTTCATAAGTTAATTGAGAACACTGAATGAGAATGAGAAGATCAGAAGTTTTAAATTGTTGACCTTTCAATAGCTCGAAGTTGAATGCGTGATGCATTCTACATAATCTACAAACACGATAGAAAACAACATATGCATTGTTACTAATACAACATGGGTCCACGTACTCAATGTCGCCATATACCTATAGCCGTACTCATACTCAAAGGAGGTACTTGGATATACTTGATTACTTTTTCTATTTGATTACTTTTTCTATTAAAACTGATCCAAATGGCTTAATTTATTTGATTTAATTTTTTTCAACTTAGTTTTCATTTCGTTTTTAAAGTTGTTGTTCATTAATGTAATGTTTTCATGTATATTACTTGTTTATTACATATTGGTTTGTTTTGATTTTTTGGTGTTATTTTACATATATACATATAGATGTATATTTTGCATATATACTTATGTATATCCAACCTACATTTCTGTAGTTATACCTGACCCATACCCTACCCATGTAACTTATCGTGGTTATATAAAATGTGATGAGTATACGAGGATAATTATATATATATATATATATATATATATATATATATATATATATATATATATATATATATATATATATATATATATATATATATGGATCGTTTAACGTGAAGTGTGCTCCTCTGTTTTTCAATCAGGGTGATCAAGCTTCAATCATCGGTGGTGCTATTGAGTTCGTTCGAGAACTAGAGCAGCTGCTCCAGTGTCTGGAGTCCCAGAAGCGGCGCCGAATGTTGGGTGGTGAGATTTTGACAAGGCCTCCACTGGAGTCCTCCCCACCAATGGGAATGCCTCTGCCGCCGCCCCTGCCACCACCACCGCCACCACCACTACCTCCACCCTTTTATCCAGGACTGCCTCTACCTGAGGACCAACTGAAGATGGCAGATTATGAGACAGGGCTCAGGGAGGAGATGGCTGAGAACAAGTCATGTTTGGCCGACATCGAGGTGAAACTCCTGGGATTCGACGCCATGATCAAGATCTTGTCAAGAAGGAGGCCTGGCCAGCTGCTGAAAACCATAGCTGCACTCGAAGACCTGCAGCTCAATATTCTTCATACCAACATCACCACAATTGAGCAGACGGTTCTCTACTCTTTTAATGTCAAGGTAATTAATTGGTATATTTAGCTGCTATTACTGCATAGTACTGTGGCTGCTAGCTCTAGTAAAAGCATATCTAGCAAACTTACGAGTGGTCTTATGAAGAAGAATGATTAACGAAAGTTCGTTTTGATGTTAAAATTCTTTAGAATTAGTAACATAATAATCCGAGCTATAGGTTTTTGTCATGCTCAGTTCATTCATCCAAGCCCATGTTTTGTTCAACAGCATATGATTATTCGTGAGGGGGACCAACAAGAGATATAAGTACCTTTAGTAGGATTCAAGTATCCAGAGGGGTGTAGAGTAGCTGGTAGAATTGGCGAGCTGATGAAAGTCTAATCATCAGTAACTTTAAAAATAATGCTTCTCTGGACAGTAAATGGTGGATGCACAACACCCTAATTGACCACCCATTCCTCACTCAGGTCCTGAAGTTACCCTATACCTCGAGGGCAGGGGGATGAGCTTCGGCTACTTAAGGGTATCTCCCCCCTTGTAGGATCCAAGTGGTCATTGGTTGACCTCATGATCATACGGTTGTTTAATAGCCCTTAGAATGCATGCTTAAAGTTGCAAAAAGAAGAGGAATTCTAGCGCCAGTTTTTAGTCAATACTGACATTTTAGCACGGTCTTTGGGTGGCCTGGCTGGTTCACTGAGTTGGCTCATCATTGACTTGGGTTCGCAATTCAGCAACTAAGCTTAATTGACTTGGCAGAATCGATGCTCTTTCACTCACATGTTTGTGCGTGTTAGACTGTGTCAGAAGGATGAGGCAATTCAGATGGAATCTTGTAGCTTGAAGAACCCATGTGATATAAGTGGTAAATAAAAAAGAAACCCAATTTAACCAAGTGAACTTTGTTTGCTTTCGAGTTACAAGTTCGTTGCTGTTGCTATTGGTATAGAAGCTCATGCTTTTGCCTTTTCTTTTGTCTTTTTCTTAACTAGATTGTTGGGGAGTCAAGGCTTACAGCAGAAGATATAGCCAACTCTGTGCAGCAGATTTTCAGCTTCATTCATGCCAGTGCCACCATGTGAATGCGGCCACAAGAAACTCGGATCGTTCTAGAAAACAAATAATAAAGTGGAAGTAAAAGGGCCACAAGTTACAATTACTAAAAACCTGATAAAACCTGCAGTAAATTCATGGTTTCTATATTTGTATGTCTTTGTTTATCATCTCTGTAATGCTTTGAGCTTATGTAAGCAGTGCCATTGTGTTGATTGTGAGAGCTTTGTTTGCTTGTGAAGAAGTGGGGTCGATTGTACACTGACGACTGGCTATGGCCTGATAAACATCTCCAGAGTCAACGTGGTGAGGTTCTTCAATGCATGCCTTGGGATTACATGTCAGAGGATGTTTTTGGTTGTATTATGCAGTGCTATCATTTCATCATGCAAGAGAACTCTGCTGTTTTCATGCCTAGGGCTTTGTCCTATTAGCACATGAAGCCAAAGCCCCAAGGGAACTAAGTAACCCTAAAGCCGGAGTAGTACCCTATACGTTACCTTGTTATAAGGAGCAGAGTTGATTCTCTCATCTGTGACCGCATTTAGTTTTAATTATAAGGGATCTTACATCCCCAGCTTCAGTTGGTTTCATCCAATAATTCTCTAAACAAATGGCAGGCCCAAAGTGAACACAAGGTGACCATTCATCATCATGATGGACGGTGGACATTTCAGATCCCTTCCACAGTGGGATCAGGTTTTATTTGTTATGCCCTATATGTGAAATGAAAACTTAGGATAGATGAAGACATTCTTATTGTTGAGATTGATGCCATATGTGGCAAGCTTTTAGGGGGTGTTCGATAGTCACATATTTGAGGTCCTCATATTTAAGACCTAAGGTCCTTAGTTTGGTGAGAATTTTATCATTGGTCATCTGTTACATCAGGAAAAGCATGTCTCTTCAAATCCACATTAGATCCATTGACTTCAAATATGGAGTAATCAAACACCCTTTAAGGTGAGACATGCCCAGATTATTTCAGCATTCATTGAAGTGAATTTCCTTTTGATAATAACAAAAAAAAAACATATTCTGTTTTGCTTCCAAAAGAGCGTTGGTGTCACCGATTTCTCAAATATCCAGAGACATCATCTGCCTGTGTCATACTGAAAGTTGGCTAAATAGTGATCATTTGGTTGTCATATTTAATTGATAAAAAAACTACCAGTGGCAGTGGGATGAAGGCAAAAACCTAAAGAAGAGCAAATCAATCATGGGAATGATGAAATTCTGCTTCCCCAAATTAGCTTGGTTATATATTAATATACCTTGAATAACAATTTGAGAAAACACGCATATAAATAGAATGTCAGGTATCGGAAAGCCTGGGTCACGGGCAGAACCAGAGATTTAAGTTATGGGGTCAGTACATAACAAAATGGGGAAAGTACTTATAAATCAAACAGATATATTGCTAAGAAAATGTACAACTAGAGCGATGTACATAATTGTTTCGTATGACAGAATGTCATTGACAAACTATTTATTGCAATTAGGATGCAAATAGACTTCAAAAGCCAAAGGAGGAAAAGAACACTATTAAAAAAAAGAACGAAAAGAAGACATGTATGTGAAAGTCCTTGTTATAAATAATCAAATCTTTTGTTCAATAGGTGAAAAAGGACTCTACAAGTGGATAGAAAGATGAAGATGGTCAGAAAAAATTCTATACTCTAGAGAGAGAGACGATAAAATGGGGATTCATAGTAAAATTTGGGAACGAGAAGTCCCCTAAATAAAAGAACAAACCGTAAAAACAAAAATAAAAGACAAAATATACAAGACAACCGCACAATAAAATAAAATAAGAGAGGTGGGAGCGGCACAGTCACCCAGCCGTAGACGAGGACGGCACCGTAGTCACCCAGCCGTAGACGAGGACGACACCGTAGCCGAATAACAAAATGAACATCCCTATGCACAAGAAGAGAGGGAGATGCGCTCAGGTTAAAGGTCTCCTATTGCTCCTTAAAATTAAGGTTAAAGTTTTCCAAAGATGGGTTGGGTTTAGGGGGCACCAGCCCCACTTAAAAAGCTATTTAATGTGATGAACCTCAACCTCTCGCTGTCTTAAACGTGGCTTGGCAATTCCAACAGGCCATATTTTTAATGAACCAAAAGCGGCTTCCGCTCGAGAAACGGATTCAGACTGTCAAGAGTGGATGGAATCCAAAGCTGCAAAACCACCATCCCCAGCTCAGGCACAGATTCCAATTAATCAGCTCTGCAACTCCTTCTGGAGGTTACCAAAATTTTCTTTCCTGAGCCAGCAATCGATCCAAATTCCAATTATTAATTCTTCACTCTGAGATACGGAGGCAACAGAACTTTTTTTATTGGAAGGGAAGAAGGACACTGCTCTTCCTGTCCTATAGCTTATAAGCCTTGTCTCTGTATACGTTGCAACTGCATGTGCAGTTTGGTGTTTGTGTTCCATCAGCATTCAATGCGTTATCTACGGCAGATTACAAGATAACCCATATATCAGTTTAACTTTTGTGGAGAGCATGAGGGAGCAGATTAGGGGCTTGTTTGGCATCAAATTAAAACATGTTAAATGAGGTGCCTGTACCTATTTGAGAGTGATCTTTCGAATTATTGGAGAATTTGCCACTGTTTTTTTTATTAATAACTTGTTTCCGCACCAAACAGTTGAAATGCACATTGATAATTTGTATTATGCTAGTGTCCATGCTTTTCTAGAGGCATCGTAATTTTAGCTTGCCATTCCATTAGATATAACTAAACGAAGGCAACAACATATTATATTTTAGAAAAAGATGGGTATCGTGGCGTATTGCATTCTGCACCATGTGCCTTGTGGTGACAGAATGTTGTGCAGAGAATGCCTCCATTTGACTTCAACTAGATCACTTCAGTGCTACCCAACACACACATTTAGATGCTCTGAGAATCTGCTCTAGCTCCGCAACCCACTAGAAGAACCCAACAGCAACCTCCTTTGGAGGTCAGAAGCGATAGAATGCCTGTTGTAGGGAACCAGAAAGCACAGTTAATTAGAGGAAGCACCGTTAAGCAACAAAGTGTCAGAGTTTACCCATGGATTTCATAAAAAAAAATGCAGTAGTTGCATTTCAATTTTTTTTTTCTGTCACAAGATTGAAGCCAAACCTACAATAAGCAATGTTATGGAACAAAAGTCTCTTTGAGATCAGGATTAAGATTATACAACAGTTGTCAGAGACAACCACTTATATTTTCCAAGAAGGGCAAAGGACCAAGCAAAACGTCCAACCTGGTTAAGCTCTTCCATGTCTGCCATGAACAAACCACCTCAAAAAACTGACAAATAATGGAATTAGGAATACTGCACTGAGAAAGAATTAGCTAAACGACCTTCCATAACCCTTTCGGTACAACCTGACACAAGACATGTGAGTTAACTAGTCTAGGTAGGGGGATATAACTCCCTATAAACTGTCTATGACATCACAATAGAGAAGCATCTGCTACACCGATGGTGTTCGGTGGAATTTGGTAGCAAGAGAGGGAAAAAATAGGTTAATCACCCAAATAATCATTCCACATTGCGTTTGCAATTGAGTCTCGCAGTTGAGAGGCAATTTCTTCCTCTATCCCTTGACCAGTATCTTTTGGTTCTTGGTTCTCAGGCATCAACAGAATTTCCCCTACATGGTCTTCCTTCTCTTCCTTCATAAATATCCAGTCATCTTTCCTCTCCCTCCGGATGTGGTTATGTATGACGCAGGCAGCTATGACCACCTTCACCTGTGTTTTGATATGGTAAAGAGGCTCTGTCTTCAAAATGGGAAACCGTGCTTTCAAGAACCCAAAAGCTCGATCAATAGTACTTCTCAACAAGGAATGGCGGTAGTTAAATAACTCTTTAGCATTCTCTGGAGGACAATCATCAGTAAATTCACTTAGGCAATAGCGAACACCATCATATGGAGCAAGGAGGCCCTGCATGTTTGGGTACTCGCCGTCAACAAGATAGAATTTCCCTGCAAATAAAAATGTGTCAAACATCATGATAAGCTACTACCTATGAGTACCATGTGAGCAATTATCTGATACCTTCGGGAATTACAAGTTTATCAGACCTTGTAAGTGCAGAATCTAGTACATGCGAGTCTGGTACAGACCCTTCCCACCCAGCCAAAACATATTGAAAACGTAAATCAAATGAACAAGCAGCCATAACATTTTGGGAAATGAAGCCACTTTTATTACGAAATGGATCACGTTCATCAACACCAACTGCAGCAGGTATATGTATCCCGTCTATTACTCCAACACAATCCTAATAAGCAATTGAAATGTAAGATTAGACAAAGCAAAAATATAAGAAACATAACTATAAATTTAAAAACCTTCATTACCTTAAAATATGGATAGAATCTAGGATCATTTAAGATTTCAGAAGGAGTGTCAGCATTTGGAATCTGGAAGAAAAGTGGAGCAAGTGCAACAACAGCGTCCAAGACCATATGAAAATAGCGACTAATGGTTTCACCAGAGCGATTGAAGCGCTTTTGAAGAACACGGTTGCGCTCATTGTGTCCTATGATATATAGGAAAGTTGATACTTGCTCTTTAATTGGTATTGATCTTGTGTTACGCAATAACCCTTTCGTTGCTAATATTCTGCATAGTTTTTTGAAAACTCGTTTGTCCATACGTAGATCTTCATGAAATTGCGCATCATGAACATCAAGAATTTCATCCTTAAAATCTGAATCTTTAAATACTGGAACTTCACATGGTTCTTCTAATGGAACCGGTTCATGATACCAAGCACCAATATTAGCAACAGCAGCTGCTGCAATGGTCGCAGCAGCTACCATCAGGTCGTCCGTGTCATCATCAGAACTCATTGCAGTTGTGTCATCTGTCGATACAGAAACAGATTTTCAGAAAGAACACTATTCTAATAATAATAAATTGCTAAACAAGCACAAAGAAGCATTACCCTAAAAAACAAAAGAGATTAATTTAATCAGGAATTCAATTGGTTCAAATTCCCATTTTGACTCCCATCAGATAAATCAAAAAGTTTCAAATTGAAGCAAAAGAATAAGCCAAACGTATCTACATCACATGAAAAATTGATCAAAGATGCACCCTTCAGGCTTCAACTCAAAATGGGAAAAAGGAGAAGAAGAATTACCGTAGTATCATAGATTTGCATGCATAACAAAAAAAACTTTAGCTACACAAGGTAAACGATGATTAATGAATCCTTCATGAAGATGAAGGGCCACGAAATGTCTAGCCTGTTTGAAACATATAGCCAGCATCTGAATCCTATCTGGTAGCTTGCCAAAATATGGCCAACTTAATTAACATCCGTAAGTATGGCCATGGTAAAAGATAATTCGTCTATATAAATCCTAGAAATTTACACAACCATGAGCCATCTGGTGCCCTCTAGCTAGCCCCACGTTCATATTTTTTATCCTATTAAACGCTATTCATCGCTCGTCAGTATTGAAACTATTGACCACGATACCCACTCACAGTCCACCGACTCCTATTCGCATCAGATGCATCAATGCCCATGCCAAAATTTGACAAGCCTAACTTATAGTTACAGAGATCTAATGCACACAGAGCCACTAGAGCTTCTAGTTGGGATTACATTGCCAAAATTACTCACTTCACTGGGTATAGTCACCAACATAGTATGTTAGGTCCTCCAAATCTTTTCATCATCGAGGAAGAAGCATAATCAATAGTGACGAATGTGCCACTTTCTTCCAGGAAATTCTGCCTACCTATCTCAGTCTGCACTTGGTGATACATGCTCTCTTATCTCTTTTGATCGAAGAAAACCTAAAATCATTGCGACGTCGAATTTCTCTAACGTTCTTCTCTCGCTGTTTGTATGATTCGAGTAGACGTTTCCTCAATCTCATTGTTCCAAAAGAGGCACGAAACTGACACCAATAGATCCAAGAACATTCCCAGGAAAAGCAACAAACATGACCCTATCAGCCCTCACTTCCAACGACACGCAGCCTTTTGTTCGGCAAAATGGGCACATCGGAATTCGTCGGCAACCATTTTCAGAGGCACGTTTTCCTTCACATTCCGAGGCTCTCCCGGCCTGCCGGGAAGTTTCTCCTCCCTCAGAAACCCTCGATTGCACGCCGGGAAACGCCAACATCAGAAGCCAAAGACAGTAAATTCCACAATGTTGAGCAACCAAAGGCCACAACTCAAAACGCGTAGATCACCCAATGTATACACTCTGCTCGCAGTAAACTACAGAAGATTCAGATTCTGCAATTCTAACCAAAGGAAAACCGCTCATGCTAATCCACATCAGCATTGCTTTAACAGAAAAAGGAAAAACCCTCATGCAGAATTAAAAGACCAAAATCTACCAGGAAAAGAGAAAGCACAAATTTTCTCTTCAGGATAAAATGAATGAACAGTTACGCATCAAAAACAACTAAAAATTTAAAAGGTTAAAAGGAATGAAGCAAACGAAGAAGGAATAGAAACCTACCCAGGGCTCCAAGTAAAACAGAGAGAGACTGTGAGAGGGAGAGAGAGTTCGCGTTTGATAAATTCTCAGGGATTCTCAAGTCCGGGAAACTGTTTCTTAAGGAAAATCGAAAAAAACTTTTATTCAATTCTTGTAGGACGTTTTGCAGAAAAGACCTCAAGTTTTAGGGATAAATGACTGACGCCGCCTTAAGGCGGGGAACTCGGGTTGAGAACAAGAAAATTACCTAAGAGGTAGCGGGAAACGAGAAAATTTCTTGACCGGCTTGAGTACTCCTCAAAACAGGTTGTTTATTATGTCATTTTACTTGCAATGGTAAAATGTGATAATCAATAGCTTGTACCGTTGCCACATTTATCATATATATTGCCAGTGGAATGCTAGAGGTTTTACTCAACAGATTTGACTCGATGAATGAACAAATCCGGCTTGCATTTCGAGTAGTTTTGATCCGCATAGGTCCAAAATGAGAATGATTTCCATGTTATGCTGTTAACATGCATTTTATGCCCTCTCATGCATGCTTATAATAAATAAGCGCCTCTTGACTAATAAACTTTTATTTATAAGTTTGGGTGAACACAAGGAATAGTTCATACTACCATCCAGTCGAAAGCCAAAGTTTTCACCCTTTTCATGTCTCCCCCCCCCCCCCCCAAAGGAACGGACATGCTTACACTTACTTGAGATGATGGCCTTGCTATATTTCAACTTGCATATCAGTATTTCTCCTTTTACAAAATAAGAAGTTGATGTCACAAGAGTTCAAAAGAAAGACTGATATGCTATCGCCAAACTTCCTTGGGATAACCTTTGTTTGTACAAGTCATAGTTCATTAGTTCTTTCTATACTTGCAATAAGAAGTTACAAGAACTTCCAAGAGTGGCCCCCAACACAAGTGCGACGCACAGTATTTTCGACATTTGGGTTTTCCAGACAGAATTGGGCTTTTTGGTATTTTTCAAAAAAGAAATATTTTCTCTATTCTTGTTTTGAGGAATCCTCTTTTTAAGCACACAAGGGCCTTTCATATTGATGGTTTTGAGCCCCGAACAAGCAGCCCCATGCTAAGGCCGAACATATGACCTTCTTGAGAGAGCAACCAAGGCATCGAAAAGTTAGTTCCTTTGGGGGCTCAACTTTCTTTTGTGAAATGTGATATTCTTTGACGGCATTGCCCATTCTCTGATCAAAGTTAAAGACGGCACAATATTATGCACTTCCACTTCAGAAGATAATTTCCAATCTGCTACTAAAACTTTGAGAGTACACATTTCATGCTCTTAAGTTAGTTTATTTGAATGTGCGGATAAAATTTTAATCACAAATTTCATAAATTTTAGAACATCCGATTTTCAGTTTTTACAAAATGTCGTCGGTAAATCCAGAAATCATCCGTAAAGTCAATTTTTATAAAAGGTCTTAGTCATAGAGTGGATTTTCAGGCTCTATAAGTTACAGAATTTAAATCTACAGCACTAAAATTGTCCAACAAGAAAAAGAATAGTAATCAAACATAATTGTGCTCCTTATAAGGTTATTAGGGATGTCAATAAATCAGTTGGTACTTCTAATCAACTTGAAAAAAATCTTCTGCTAAACAAAGCAGCAATCTCTCTCTCTCTCTCTCTTCTGAGCTACGTTGATGTTTCAAAGGTCAAAAGCCAGTGTTGCTTCAATCATTAGGGTTCAGAGTTTTATTTTGGACAGGTACGGAACCTCATCTTCTGAAACTGGATCCAACCCCAAGCTAGCTAGCACAAATCAAAATTGGATTTAGCTTCACTTGCCAGGCACATGCTAAATCCGATCGCTAACCAAATCCAAGGGGCAAAACAAAGTACCATGTCTCAAACGAAGCTCTTCCAAGTAAGCACAAGGTTAACAACTCACTGTTGAAAAAGACCCTAATGTCCCCTTTCACCCGTCTGTAGGGTCCTGTCCTCGGCAGCGTCAAAACTTAAGTGGGTTAGAGTACACCCGTCAACTAGATTGTCACGATCCCACCATTTTGCAGTTCAAGATATAGCACCAACAACAACAAACAATTCACCTTCTATGCACTCCCTACCCAAGCATCCCAACCAAAGGTTTTGAAAGGGAAGAATGTTTGAAAATCGATTAAGTACAGCGTGCAGCTCCAACATTCAAAGAGAAATAAATAAATAAAAATCAATCAAGTGACCAAGTCAGAAATTCTTTACTCCGAATATGCACACACAAAGGGCCGTTAGTTCAAAATCGTCATCCGATATGAGCTCAATAAAACAACTAGAAAATACAAATCTGTTATGCACGAAAAGGCTTCATGATTCCGATTCCAATATGCAATCAACAGCAGAAATGGAGCAAGAATCTTTCTGTTATATATGGCTTTACATGTGAAGCGACAGAATGCAGAATTCACCCAAAGTGCAGAGAAAAATGAATTAAAAATATTAAAACTACTACCACGTAAATTGATGCAACAGAATGCAAAGCTCCATCAGTTGACATCTAACACCAACGAGCTCTTTATGTCCTGTCCACAAGTTAGTTGCTCGGATAAAATTTACCATGTCAAGATCATCATTGTTATACCCAATTTTTATCATCGTTATGTGAACCATGATCCAGGAATACTCATCGGCAAGGACTAGATGGCAGTTGTTCCTCGCAATGTTTGGGCCGCCAGAAAACATACACCACAAACTACAGCATCCTTTTAGCATTATGCGTAGGCACACTCAGATAAAATTTAGTGTTCTGGAAATCGTCCAGAAGTGGATTGTACCCATCCTTAGTTCTTGTTTTCGACGGAAGCCCAAACTCTTCCATAAAAGCAGCAGAATCAAGCTACACAATGCAATGGTAAACCTGAGCTAAAATCTACATAATTCACAAGCATAGGAAGTTTGATTATTCAAAAGTCTGATCAACGGTCAAGAGAGCATCGGGTTGGCCATTAAACTGAAAAAAGATGACAAAATGGACAAAATGTATTACAAGGTAAAATAAGAAACTAATAAGAAAAAGTCAAACATCAAATTAAGAAAGAAATTGAAAAGAACATAAATTTTAGAAGGATATATATATATATATATATATATATATATATATATATATATATATATAGAAGGATATGCCCACATCCATATGGACACAAAATTATATATATATATCATGCACGCAAAAAAAAAAAAGGAAATGAAAAAATAAAAAACAAGTAATCTTCCGTTCATATATAATGTTCTTAGGCAAAAGGGAAAAGCCAATGAGAAAGATCACAAAGGAAGTAAAGTCAGGATCGTAGACAAATGGCAAATAAAAAAAAAATCATTTCTTTTAAAAATGGTTTAATCAAATTGGCCAAGAAATGGAAACATTGTAAAGGAAAGTAAATAGTTAAGATTCATCTGTGTCGTGGCTTGGTTTTGCACAGACCAACACAGAACTTGAACATTGATGAGAAATCAATTAGAGAAGTAACACATGCACTCACTATAACTGTCCGCCTTTGTTTTATTTTTCGTGCTGGATCATCCCCAGTTTGCAGACTCTGTCCTTGAGCACAATGGTGATCAATGAGTTCCAATAGCCAAAAATCTGTGGGAAAGAAAATATCTGCATGCCCCTGAAAGTGGTACAAAAATCACTATTTTGTATGCAAAATGTCCTGAAAAGATAAATTTGTGCTTAACATGATGTCGCTGGAAGATAAAATAAAATTCAATGGTAAATGCTTTCCTAGACAATAGAGAAAAGGAGGAAGACAAAAACTGAAAAGTACGATTGTCCTGATATATATCCCCTCTTGAAAAGGAGGAAAAACATACTTATATTTCATTCTGTAAGGAAGCAGTTTTTATGCAGAGGTAAACTATTAACTGATGACTGGTACATATTTTAACTGTCACACATGTGTAGGGTGCGTGTGTGAATACGACAGTTTTCAAAAGAAAACTTGGGTGCAGGTATGGCAGTTTCCAAAAAAGTTTGGGTGCAGGTGTAGCAATATATATATTCTGTTATATAATTAATTAACTGATTAATAGCTATACATGTCCTCATTTATAAACAAATTTGTGTTAAATAATCTTATATTAATATAAAAGCTTTTCTAACAGACATACTAAAAGGTCAATACCATCGTCATTCTTTTCGAAGGACAACCCTGGTAATTCTTTTCAAAGGGCAACCTTGGTCGTCTTATTAAAGAATGACATGGAAGCAACCCAAACCACGAGAGAGAGAGAGGAGTGTTGTTTGTTAGGCTATATGTATATACTTGTGTGTGTGTGTACTGTACCATATATCTCAATTCCTATGCATATGTGGAGATGCTTAGTAATTGGTATAATAAGATTTGTACACCCACACCCACACACACACACACACACACACACACACACACACAAAGAGAGAGAGAGAGAGAAATCATATATATACCAATTACTGTGTCATGTACATATGTTCCCTGTATGTATTTTTCTGTTTTTTAATTTTCTATTTTTAAAAATTTTTCTATATTTTCTTATTGTTTTGTAGTTGGTACTAGCCGTTGACTGACAACCCCTAGCTTTCTAGCCTTGGGAGTAGCCCAAATAGCTAGTTCCTTTTCCTCTCCTACTCTTGGGTCTCTATATATATGGGACAAGGGTCACTCTTTTATATATGGCCTTTGTGATTCTTTGTAAGGCGTTTTTCTTCAGTAATACATGCGGTTTGTGATCAGTTTTGAGAGCTTTCGGTGTGTGGAATCATGGTGGACTGTGTTGGTCCCTTTGGAGGCGTGTTCAGGCTTTTCAAGATAAGTTCTATGAGAGCTCTCTTGGTGTTCGGTATTTGTCCTTGCTCGCCAACTGTTTGGTAAAAGTACTGCGTGAACTGGTGGACAAGATTGATTCCAGCTGTTTCAAAATCCGTGATTGCTATTACCTGGACAAGCTTTTCATCAGCTGCAGCAAACCATCCAGCTGCCTTTTCATCAATTTCTTCAAGGACATGTTACCTCTTCAATATACTTTATTCATGGTGGTGCTTGCATGTTGCTGTTCCATTGACTTAAAGAAAGACCCTTTTGGCAATAAAAATAAGGTACACTTCATGAATAATAGACTCACTTCTATGTCTCTTCTTAAACTCTCTAAAACCAACTATGTTCAATGGGCAAACATTATGGAACATATCATAAGAATTAAGAAGTAAAGGCTTGTGAAGACTTATTAATGGTTCCAAAAAGGAACCTCAACTAGTCTTAACCAAGATCATAGATGGAAAAAGCTCATGAAGTAAAAGGAGTTGAAAAACACAACGGCATAATTGAGTATGAGAAAAAATGGAATGAATAAAAAGTGATTCATCATAAAGTCATAGCTTTGATTCTTGTTTGTGTTGATGTCTCAACTATGGGTCAAATAGCTAAACACAATTATGCAAATGAGGCTTGGGAGTTCTAAGGAAAACCCACTATGCAAGATGTAGTACACGTGCAATCTCCATGTCAAAATGTCAAAATAGCTAATTTCCAGCAGGGGAGACATTATTAAGGGTTATGTGGGAAAAGCTGACCATTTGTGGGATGAATTTGCTATGTTTAACCTGAATGAGTAGATGATAGAGACATAGCTCTAAGAAAAAAGCAAATCTGAAGAGAGAAATTTTGCAAGTTCATTATAGGACAAAGGCTCGAATTCGACGAACTCAAACGTCATTGGTCCATACAAACAAAACACATTCAATGAATGAAGCCATACCGGAGCTGCAAGCAAAAGAAAATAGATTGAACTTCTATAGAGAAAAGAATGAAAGTGTGCTTGCTACTTCAAGAGCGGGTGTTCATGTGAAACCCTATAGGCCTTCTCATTTCAGTCACCCTAATGAGGAAGTAAACAAAAAGTTTAGTTGTTTCATCGTAGACGAGGGGCATATAAAACCAAAGTGCCCTAAATTAAAGAAAGTTGACAAGAGAGAAATTATGGCTGGTGTTACGTGAAGAAAGTAATTCTTTCCTTGACAAGTTTGATAGTACTCTTCAATCAAAGCTTATTGATAATTGATGCACTCATGTTATGTTGACAACTTGACAAGGTGTCTAGGAGCTGTTTAGATGCACCCGTATGACGGTCAAAATCACAATTTCTAAAGGACTATTTCTATTTCCATCTTCTAGTTTGAATATGATTGTCCCAGCTGATGTTGATTGGGGTGATGATCCTAGCAACAGGCACTCCACGATTGTGAATTTGTAGGTGATCCGCTAATATCTTGGAGGTGCAAGAAGCAAAGCAAATTTCTTTATCCTTAACACGAGATGAATTTCGTGCTATAACAACTACGTATGAAGATTGTTTGGTCGAACAATCTCCTAAAAGACATGGGAATTCTTATTGAAGATCTATGTCACATAGGTGTGTGCCGGTGCCGGTGCAGCTGTGGATGAGGGTGCCGATGTGGCACATCTCAGAAAATTTGAGTGCGGGGATGCGTCTATACATAAATATATATATATATATATATATATATATATATATATATATATATATATTGAAAATTAAATTTTTCAAAGGTCATTTTGCTTGCTGGATGCATTTTAAATTGAATGTGAGTGTTATACGCATTTTAAGGGCACATAGCAATAGAATGTAGTTTATTTTTCAAATTTTAAATTGAATAAAATAAAGCTCTTTTAAATTATAAACAATCTGGTCATCCTTTTTAAAGGACAGTGCATTTTAATAAACAATCTGGCCAGCCTTTTTTAAAGGACAGTGCATTTTAAGGGCACATGGAAACAGAGTGTAGTTAATTTTTAAATTTCTAAATAGAATAAAATAAAGATTGTTTTTAAATATAGGCAGTTGGAAGCAGCTGTTGGCTGATAAATAACTAGCCACTTGAAGCAGCCCCAATAGCTAGCTCCTCCTCCTCTTTTACTTTTGGGTCTGTATATATATATGGGATACGGGCCCCTCTTTTATGTATGACCTATGTGCCTTCTTTGTAAGGTGTTTACCTTCAGTAACAGATTCAGTTTTTGATCAGATTCGAGAGGTTCCTGTGTGTGGAATCTTGGTGGACTGTGTTAGCACTTTCAACTGGAGAGAGGAGGTGACATTCATGACTGGAGTGGAGAAAATGGGGGGGGGGGGGGGGGGGGGGGGAGGGAAAAAAGGAGAGGGAGGTGGGAACAAGAGAGAGAGAGAGATATACAGAGAGAGGAAAATGACGATCACATTGACCAAAGTGTTGTTCAACATTCAGAATTCATGTCACATCACCCGCATGTTATTTTCACCTGTTATTGCCTTCAAAGAAGATCAAACATACACTTGAGAAACAAGCATGACTATGATAAGGGATAAGTAGTAACTAGAGGAAAACACAAACCATTGCATCTAAATAACTGCTACAATCTGTCGTGTGACCATCTCTCTGCAAGAATGACAAACGCAATGTAAGATAATTCAATATAAAGGGCAAGCATAAACCAGCCAGCATCACAATGTATCTTGATCCGATGTTTCTGTATTCAAATTTTCTGCTAGGCTATCTGCAATGTAACTCAGATAATACTATCACACCGTAGCGACTTATCCTCACATGATCCAAAAGCATGGACATGTTACATTTATACAGATCATGCGTACAGTATACATGAATGCAGACATATAAGGTGAATGTACACTTGAATATAAAACATGCAAAGGAATAATTCAAGAAAAACTCCTGAAAATCCTGAATAAGTGGATGAAATAATGAAAACCAAAAAGGATCAAAGGTATTGCTGAATTTTCAAAGGCAGGAAAGTCCCATCATACAAAAAATAAAGAAGAAAATATGTGCTTCCTACTGTAGATAATCACACACTATCATAAGTATAACAACTATGACAAAAATTGAATTCATTTCAGATACTAAAGAATAGTAGCTGTACTAAATCGTTTCTAAATACATCACCTTAATATGCAATGCCACTGCATTTGTTCATTATATAAATATATATAATGAAACGTTGAAAATAAAATGCCTTTTGTTAACGTCATGTACCTTCTGCATTGGCAACATAAGTTGGCATCCAACATATACATACATATATGCATGCATGGCATACATATATTACACACACACACACACACACAATACATATATATATGACTCATAGAGAGAGAGAGAGAAGGTGGATCCCTCTGGCCAGGAGGGATCCCCTCCCATCAAGCCTGCCCAATGCTTTTCATTGGGCAGCCTCCTTTCACGCATGCACGGGTGCATGCTGTGAGAGGCCAGACGAATCCAACAATATATATATATATATATACTATCTGGTCTACATCATTCACAATGATATCTGATGTTTTTTTCAAATCATAATTCATTTATTTCTGGCTTTAAAGCCAAATTCATCTTTTTCCTTTGTGTGGAGCTTATTTCCTTCTTTTTATACATACTAAGTAGCTTGCAGGGATTCAATCTCTCTTCTAAACACAGGTCTCTTTCTTCCTATTATCTTCTCCTTGACTTTGAACTACTTCTATGTGATTACTCATATGCAGAACATGCATGCATGTTAAGCCCAGAGATAGGGGAGGTAGCAACTTCACATGCATGTCATCAAAAATATTTGAGCTAAATATGTTCACTCAGGTTCAGATGAGACCAGCAACAAGAACACAATAAGCAAAAAAATTGCAGCTGAAAACTCAACCAAAGAGCTCCACTTTCCAGATAGTGGCTCAAATTACTAGATGACAATTAAAAATGATGCAAGATGAAGGAATCGAAAACAAATTCCATAAGAGTCAAACCATTTGCGTTCAAGGAAAGTTCAGTTTACTACCTTCACTGACACTAGAGGAGCCCTCTCACCAGATATTTTCACATCTGGAAGGTAGCTGAAGTCAGAAGCAATCAGCGACATCTTTGGCAATGCCCAATGTAAGGAATCAAAGAGTTTCTGAATTGACAATTTAAAATTCATGTTCATTAATTATTCACAAAAGATCAAGAAGAAAACAAGAAAACACAAAATACAAGATTTTACAAGCTATTTTCAGAATACCAAACAGCCAGTTGGCATCCAAGCTTTTCGAGGCTTGGGGAACATCTTTGAGAAAATGCTTGCAGCTGCCGAGTTGAATCTAGCTCCTAAATAACTTGGTTTTTTGTTCATGTTCACAATATCAATGCAACGCATGATCAATGGATCTTGCAATGGCTTAAATTGCTCCAAGAGAGATAATCTAGCATTTGATGGTCAAAAAAGGAAAAATAATGAGCAAAACTGAGTTAACAAAGAATCTTTATGAACAAGTAACTACTAAAAGTCATTCACACACTTCAAAATTTGTCAAAGTTTCATTTAAATAGTCAGACTTTGAAACAAGATCAACAGGAATGCAACAGATATCCAAGAAAAAGCAAGCATCACCAGGTACTTGGATTAGGTTTAACTTTTAAGACAGTACTAACGGCCTAACTAGGGCTACAATTCTGTGGAAATATAGCACAGACAAGGGATTTGGTGCATTTTGGAGAAAAAACCTGTCTGCCTGCTCTTCAAGCCAGACTTCCAACCATGAAGAAGCTTGGTCCTTAGAATATATAAGATCATGTGGAAGATTGTCAAGCACCTGAAAAAAATGTTCCAACAATATTGGTTTAATCCAAAAATGTCTCTAAATGTTGGCTAATAGCCTATGTAGACAGCTTAAGAACAAGCAAAGAAAAGACACTGCATTTCATAAATTTGCTTAGAGATGAACAGACTTAAAAATCTGAAACCCTAGTCTGTATTTCATTTTACAAAATCTGATCAAACGAAAGGTGAACAGTCTACAGACTTAAAAATAAGATTATAACATTCATATGATAAAACAACAAAAAAAAGAGAAAAATAATAAATGAAATTAAAAAAAAAGGCAGAATCATACAAATGGTAATTTCCAAAGAAAAAAAAGAAAAAGAAACTAAAACAACAGAGGCACATATGCAAACATAGGTGCAAGGCAGGTAGAGAGAGAGAGAGAGAGAGAGAAAGAGAAAAAGAAAAAGAAAAACGTTGATAAAACAGAAGGCAAAGAGAGGAGTAGAAAGAGAGGAAAAATAAAAAACTTGGATAAAACGAGAGAACAAGCAAGACTAACAATGAAAAATAAGACTGACAGTGTTGCTGGAAGACTCTTGCCAGAAAACTCTCGTTTGGCAACTGGATTCCATGGTTGCTTTCTAATGTCACTGGGATGAGTCTAAGGAAGGGCTTGGGAAGGAGAAGGGTCGATGTAGTTGACCCTTTCCCAGTTCCCACCTTGCTGCCCTTATAGAATATTAACAAAAAAAAGTCCCAAATTTGGGACAGATTTGGGATAAAACAGAAGGCAAAGAGAGGAGTAGAAAGAGAGGAAAAATAAAAAACTTGGATAAAACGAGAGAACAAGCAATACTAACAATGAAAAATAAGACTGACTGTGTTGCCGGAAGACTCTTGCCAGAAAACTCTCGTTTGGCAACTGGATTCCATGGTTGCTTTCTAATGTCACTGGGATGAGTCTAAGGGCTTGGGAAGGAGAAGGGTCGATGTAGTTGACCTTTCCCAGTTCCCACCTTGCGGCCCTTATAAAACATTAACAAAAAAAAGTCCCAAATTTGGGACAGATTTGGGCTCGATCATTTTTGGCAGAGTGCAAAAATGGACAAACATCGCCCTGGGTAAATTGACTGCACCTAACATGGTTAGAACTGTTTTCCGGTCGTTTTCATAGCCACACCCGTGTCTGGGTATGTTGACATGGGTACAACACCCCTGTAGACATGTTTGCGTATCATAGCTCCAAAATCTACAAGGACCCTATGTTTTTTTGTGTCTTTAATTTATAGAAACTCCAAGAACTTCAGAAACCTACATACACAATATATATATTATATATATGAGAAAATCTATGTTGTCATGTGTCAGATGTTGTCGAATGGATCAAAATCAAAAATTCATCACTAAAAAACTGTTGTTACATGAGCATTAGTGATGGTTTAGGGACATAGGAATGGCTATATATTTACAGGAGCTGAAATCGTCCGGCCATCTTGACCTTCATCCAATCAAGGCCAAGTGATGGATTGCATTGCACAGATGTGATTAAACACACTGCCCGATGCAATGCATTGGGCTATGTGGTGTGAGAGACAAGAGCATTGTAGCATTGTGGATGTGTTATCCCAGGCATGTCATTGTCATTTGTTAGCATCCAAAAACGTTTAACACGGATATTTCATAGTTTTGAGAGCTTTGATGCAACATAGACCTCCAGCAAATGAAATTAACATAACCCAACATACAAGAGATGTTATACTAGATCAGGCACGCATTTAGTGGCTCTTATAATCAAAAGTAGGCTATACGTTATGTGTATAAATAACTAAGCAGACAAAACACATGTGAAGGAAATAAATGTAAGAAAGACATCAAATAAGGGAAAACTGATAAAGAGGGAAGGGAAAATGGAATTTAAGAAAGCAAATAAAGGTAAACTGATAAAGGAAGCAAGAAAATAGGAGGTAAGAAAAAGAAAAATTATGGGAACACAAAAAATGAGTGGATCTGTAACTATCAGATACCTTTTGTCTACTGCCAAATTTTCGAGACACAAAAATAAAATGACAACCAAAGGATCAAAAAAGAAGGAATGATAAGAACAGGATGAGCCAAGAGGAAGAAGAATAAGAGGAAGGGATAAGGAGAAAAGGAAAGAAAATAAAATAAAATAAAAAGACTACCTACAGGATCTCATTCAGTTTGAGCCTCGGGAGAATTCTCACTATTATGTATATAATTTACATGTCAATAGATGAGGAAGAAATAAGGAAGAATAGAGATGTTTCAGGAGAAGAGTCACCATCATCTCTATCTTCATTCATGTCTTGCTGTTGTACAAGCCCCATTAATCAGGGAATCCATATTAAAACTACAAAAGACACAGCAATAATTCATAATACTAGAACAATTTCTTTACTGCAAAAAGAAACAGAAAAGGCTAAAAGAACAGTTATCACGGACAAGAACAACAAAATAAATGATACTGCCTTTAGACCACAGCTTGCACATAATGTGAAACTGAAAGAGAATAGCATTGCAAATGAATCGTACATCAACTCACCAATTATTCATATACAAAATACATTGCAGGCAGGGAAACATAGACCACAAGTTAGATCTTATTCATTATTGTGTGTGAATGAGAAACATAGGTTTCGAACAGCATAGTTAAATTAATGCAGCTAGATGATTTTGTTAAATGTTTCCTCACAGAAGACCATAAAGAAGCCAACTAAGTATTGATACAAATCCAGGTCAAATCAGTTGTAGGGACAATCATAGGAGATACCTCAAGCATTATAACCCAACATGGTTGAGGGTCCCCTACTCCTGCAGTGGATAAACAAGTTTAAATTCAGCACATAGGTGATACTGTACATGTGGAGTACATCTGGTGAGAGATGAAAAGACATCATGAGAAAATAAATTTAAAAAAAGTTGCAAGGAACTATGCATCAAACCAGCATTAAACCTTGTATCTGCATTTGATGTTTGAAATCTTAAAGATATCATAACTGTTCAAACCTCAAACAAGCAAGATATCATAACTGTTCAAACCTCAAACAAGCAAGTAAAAAACATAACATTGGTATTAGAAGGCGTAATGACAGGGAAAGAAAACGATTGACAGCCAAACATTTATGTTTTCCCAAACTTGGAACTACCAGCAGTGGGAGCTGAGACAATTGAAACTTCTAAGTTGAGATAATCATGTTTCATTTTTAAACACGTTTAAACTCAGCACACAGGCAATACTGTAAAGGTGAACTACATCTGGTTCAGAAGAGAAAAATGCATCATGAGAAAAATCATTAAAGAAAAAGGTTACCAAGAATTATGCATCAAACCAGGATTAGACCTTGTTTCTGTAGACATTTCAAATCGTTAAAAAAAAAAAAATCCTTGCTGTTCAAACAAGCAAGTGAACAACATAACTTTGGCACTAGAAGATGCAATGATGGTAGGACTTGCAATCAAAGAAACATGCTGATAGCTTCCAGGGGTAAAAGCTGTAAACCCATACATTAGGGCAAGAGAATAAAATAATTAGTAGACACTGGATATGGTCCACAGAAGTTCTAACTGTATTGAACCCGACTGATTTCACTCACACCTATGTAGCAGGCTGGGTGACCCGAGAGAAAATCATGAATGAAATCAGGAATGTTTGAGGTTAACCCTAATTTTGTTAGTGGTTAAAGGGTGCATGAGTGTGATTAAGGAATCGCAGGTACCTTGGTAGTTGGTAGCCCAGCAGCTATCACATGCTTTCCCAAAGTTTGAACTTTGAACTGCCAACAAGGGCAACTGAGACTGTTGAAACTCTTAACATCATGGTTCATTCAATAAACAAGTTTACATCACCACATAGGCAATATTGTAAACATGGACTACGTCTGATGAGAAACACAAAAGACATCATCTGAAAAACAATGAAGGAAAAAGGGTTGCTAAGAATACGCATCAAGACAGGATTAAACTTCTATCTCCTCTGACGTTTCAAATATTAACAAAATTATAACACTTCAAACGACTAGGTAGAAAACATAACTTTGATATTTGAAGATAGAACTACAGGGAAAGAAGATGACTCACGGTCAAAAGCACATGCATTCCCAAACTTAGAACTACCATCAGGGGGAAATGAGACTGTTGAAACTTTTAGCCAGAAATAATCATGCTTCATATGCCTCAGCTGAATTTATCAGCACGTGTGTGCAATAAAATCTTCCTACTCTTGTCATATTCATCACCTCCCCAGGGAAAGCGTCATTACTAGCATTAGTGATCTATTATAGGCTGATGATCTATCAACTCCAACGATTGCCAATGCAAGAGCAATAGGAAACAAGGTTTTCTAAACAAATTTGAGGGTTGCAGAAGCTGTTAGCAAAGAAGATGCACCAACCGTTTTTGCTCATATACAACACTGTTATATACATAAACACAGCAAATAATCTAGCAAATGCCAAATCAACGCATACCCCAGCCATTTCTATCAGCAGCATCACGGCATTCAACTTGAAAATGTGACAAATGACTCCTCACTTCACCAATAGTTTCCATCTGCTTCTCTGCAAGTGCTGGACTAATTTCCACAGATCTGCAAGTTTCAGATGTTGCCGCCAATAAAAAAATCTTATTTAAAAAAATGACTTAAGGTCCTACGGAAGACATTTTTTGCTGATAAAAAAAATAAATAAATAACATACTCAGTATTTTTAAGAATCCATACATGCTACTGCGTGCATTTAGGAAAAACTAAGAGCATAACTGCACAACTTCTTTCTGAAGTGGCAAATGTAACCAAGAAATAATAGGTGAAGCAAGCATGTCAGTGCGCTTGAGATTTTGTTATCAAGTCTGATGAAGGAATCAACCAAACCATGTAAGATGCTGAGTAGCAGACAACCTGCAGAATAGAACCATGATGCCTAATCAAGCAAAACTACAATTAGATGGTGATGAACTTTCCATTAATTTTTCTTAGTATGTGTATGTACATGCATGGATAGTCCAACAGGCTGTTACATCTAATTCATTGGGAATGCATTATAAAATCTTTGTCAGTGGCTTTGATGTATTTTAAATAGTAAATCTACACACACACACTCACACACAGAGACTATTGGACATATGCAGGCTAGATATAACTTTTGAACAACTAATCTACAGAAACATAGAAAGTGCATGACGATGCTGGCTGCTCACATTGCATAACAAAGCGACCATCGACGAAATGTTTGTGAATTTACATACATAAACATGGAAAAACAAGTGGTATGTATGAGTTCTTATAATACTAGCGTCAAAAAACATAACTGTGCTAATGCTTGACAACAGTTTTCATTATATAGCATCCTAATGGAGAAGAATCATCCTTTGACCCCAAGATATCAAATAGAGCCATTGTTAAACATGAGTACCTAATTTCATTAGTTCAAGGTAGCCAATTTCCATCCCATATTTTCTATTTCTTGAAGTATAATTTGTGCCCATATGCTTTAGTAGTTTAGTGTGTTAAACTCTGAGAGTCTGAAGCGTAAGACTACCATATCAACAGTGCTGGTTACCTGATTGTGGTGAGAATTCTTACTCCACATCAATTATATTGTGACCATCTCCAATGATACAATGTCTCAGAGGAACTAAACCCATAAACAAGGAAGAGCTTTTCAACTACAAGTTATTCTCCATACAGAAATGTGTTGTAGCATGAATTTAGCTTTCAAAATCACAACTTCCTATGTGAATGCATAAAAATTTCACTTCATCAACAAGAGAAATTTGTTCATGCAATACATAAATTGAATAAGTTCAGGATTAGAAAGCAATGCAATTTCCAATTCGCAAAGCCCTGATGCAATTAAAACTAAGTGCTTTGATCTTATATGCAAGGTGAGTGTGATAGTGAAAAGCCAACGCATGCATGATTGACTAAAAAGTGCTAATGCTTCACTTTGTGATTGGTTTGATGGTCTTTTCGTTCGTCCAAATGAACAAAAGCTTGCTGTGACACTACCTATCTCGATCTCCATATCAGAGGGCTCCAATGAAGATTATTGAATTTGATTTTAGCCAAATGAAAAATGATGAGAAAAATAGTATCCAACTTAGAGAAGAAAACACAAAAAACAAATGGAGAACGACTACTGAAGAAATTTAATTTTTTTACTGCATATGTTTTGAGATTTAACAAACTTCACATTTGTATACTTGACATGAATTTACAACTTGTAATGACAGAAATTAGCATTTGTAGATATAGATAATACTAGCAGAAGACAGAAGACACACAGAACTTAAGAATCACAAAACTGGATATCCTGAAAATATCACATAACCAGATGTACCATTGCAGCATTTTGGTTTTCTTTGTAGAATATTTTTTTTAAAAGACCTCATCAGTATGGTGTTCTATCCTGTGATGCAAACGCAACTTTCAGAACTCTAGTAAACTTCTGCTCAGCAATTGCTATAGTCTTGAAACTAGATTGACTATTGATAGGAAAAAATATGGTATTTTCCACTATTTTTCCTTTTTTTTCCTGCTTTCATTTGTGAATCTATTTGGCATTACAAAAATAAGAATATGAACATTGTTATGTAAGCATTTTCTACTTTTCCTTTCAGAAGGTATCAGACCAGTAGTTAGAAATGCAACATAACATAAGCAATCACAACAGTTTCCAGAAACAGGCATGTAAACTTGATAAAATTTTTGTTCTTACTAACTTAAAACTACAACAGTTACTAAATCAGTTTTTAACTCACCAACAAGACATCCATTGATAGTTTCTTATGTACCTGATTCATTTCCTTATTAAATCAAGATGGTTGAATTTGACATCCTAGTACTTCTCTCATCTATGTATCAGATACTCTGATGTGACAAAAACAATAATTAACCATAAGTTGACTTCCCAAACTCACAAAAACTCCTTGCATATCCAGGCCTAGGAAGCATAATCTACACATATTGATTCCTCTCCTCTTTACCAAACAATATACACAATAAGGCATCAGTGACAAGGCCAAACGCCTCATCAATGGTCAAATATGAGATACAGGCAAGTTTGACAATTTGCTTTCACGTTCCTTTTAGTTGGAGACGATGGATCAAAAAAAATAGCAGAAGATATGAAAGTAGTTGCTAAACAATGTAAAAAACAAAATACAATACATGCTCCAATTATCATTTTTCCATTTAAAGTTTGAAACCACCAATTACTTTCAAATCTTATGTTTCAAAGGATAATCTTATTCTATCAAGCAAATGAGGAAGCAAATTGTTTGCATGCTTAGAGAAAAGATGCATTCAGTCTGTTACCACATCAACTATCTATTTGACCTTCAATGAACATAGAGCTAGGAAACTAAAATCTTCACGTTCAAGAAAATGGTTTTTTCTCCTTCCTACTTAAAAAGGGACAATGTCAATCATCATCATAGTTGAAGTTGAGAAATTCTCAGAAACAGTCTTACATGTATTTCATATTCCTGTAAACTTTTGATGGTGCATTCAACATCATGTAATCCATGATACATTTCGCACATGTTCCCGATCCACCACCAATTTCATATAGCTGGTTCACAAGTTAAATATCAACCACTAACCTCCTCTAACAAGAAAAAAAAAGTTCAAACTCCACAAAAGAAAAGAAAGCACGCAGTAAAACAAGAATAATAATTTATCAAGCTTATGAATAATAAAAAAATGAGAGAAAAAAAATCTCATAGGATATCAAAGTTTCATTCCTTTGCATCCTTGTTAAATTAGTTAAAAAAACAAAACATCCAGTCAAGCACAAGGGACACATTCAACTTATCTCAATATTCAAATCTTGTCTTACAAATATTAGTGCGAAAAATAGCAGTTGTTAACAAGGGCAAACAAGGCCATTTACATTTATGAAGTTCCAGTCCAGTAAATGTTAAGCTGAAAAATACTCCCCAAGAAAGAAAATGTGGGATGAATAAAGCAATATAAAAGAGTAACACCAACACTTAATTAATCAGGTAATCTTGAAAAACATCCCCAGTTGATATTAGAACTTCAAAATTGCCTTTTTCCCCATAGGTTAGTCACTTTCAAAATTATCCAGCTATGAACCAATGCCAGTATACACCTGAATCCACAAATCCTAGCCATGCACTGCCTAAGTATTGTGCATAAGATATCATGTTTTATTAGTTTCATCCCACAGGCCTCAATGTGTGGCACAACCAAGAAAAATGGCTTAGAGAATATTTATCTTGACAAGGGAATGACACAATCACCTTTTCCTTTTTTTTCTGTTTCTTTATTTTCCATTTAGGTGGACAACAGGGGTTCTAGATGACCAAGTTTATTAAAATATGTCACTAGTCAAATTTCAAGTGTGATACAGAACCACCAATCAACTTAGTTCCTTCAAAATCTTAAGTACTAGTGATTTGAAAATTTTTTTAGGCATGGAAACACAGACCAGTGGCACATTTACATGTGCAAAGTACTTACAACAGTAAACACAGGGCATTTAAAGCTTTAGAAGAAAAGCTAGTAATCATAATCAAGGCACCTAAAGAATATAAGTTCTACAATCCAGACTGATAACTATTTAACAATGTCAATTCTAAGTAGTCCAAAGGGACTAAGTTTTTGAACCATCTTTAGAAAAACTTCATAATTTAACCTTGTGTGGTTCAATTGCTAGCACCGCCAGATACAAATATACACTATCATGATGAAGTTTCTTAACAACGTTCCAAAGAAAAATATAGGAAACCATTCATGATACTACAACATCTTCATGGCTGTAACAAGAAGAAATGTCTTACTTTCAAAGGAACAGAAAGGTCAGCAGTCCGAAGTATCGCTTCAGCAATTCCATGAGCATACCAAGGCTGCAGAAGTGAATAATTTATTCAAAACCTGCTCAAACAAAATCTGATTACAACAAACACAGGCACAATGTAATCCAAAGGCAACAGAGTTGCATGGATGGTAACTCAAAATACACAAAGTAAAGTTTGCATCCACATGTCAATAACAATTTAATGCATCATCCTAGTTCTAATGTAGTATTCTTCAACAAGTTCAAATATGCCATTCCAAGTGCTCGTTATGTCTCCCATAACATAACTTATATCTCAGTCTACCGTTTTGTTTCGCAAAAACAGAAAGAACTAAGCTACTTCTCAGTGGAAAAGTCAATCACTAGCAGCCGAGAAGAGATGGAATCCAGTTTCCATGTGATTTTTGGAGAGGTCAAGAAAAAGGTTCTAGCTCATCTTCATTAAGAGGTCTTTAATGAATGTGAATTTTGACGCAAATCACCAGATTGGATTTCAGGAGAACATCCAAATACCAGATCCTACCCTTATGACCTATAGGATTCACTTTTTTGGTTTGGCTGTCATGCAGGAAAGAGATGACCACCTAACCTGCTTTCCAGCTATATCCAATGAACTTTTTTCCGGAGGGCCGGTTCCATCCTGTTACTCCATATCACCCCGGATAGGCCTTTCCAAGATCTCTATCATGGTCAAGGTCGGGAATTGTTGCTATTTTCAATTTTGTCATTTGTTTTACACTCTGCCAGTGCTAACATCTTCTTCTCTTCTACTTTTGTGATATGTTCTGCAAATATTGTGGTGCTGTTCTCTTCCGCGGCTTTGTCGGGCTAGGGTTGCTCCACTTTCAAGAATTTGAATCTTCCCAATCAGCTTTCATCTAATGCTTCATTTTGGCAAGTGCTTTCTACCTTCATCAAAGATTATAATTTGCTGAAAAAGGTGTTGCTTTTTTGGGGTAATGTTCTGTAGCATAAAAGACAGAGGAGCTAACACTTTCAGAATAGCAGATCTGATGCCTCACCATTTTGTAAAACTATATCGAGCGTAACTTAAGGACTCAAATGAGTCACTAAAAACTAGCAACAATTCAAACACAGCAACAGCAAAAAGGGCCTTAATGCAGAACCTGAGGGCTAACAAAAAACAAAACATATCTAGTAGCAGTAATTATGTCTTTCTAACTTGAGATGCACTCCAGCTTAACTAGGAAGATCAAACTTTCTCCACATGAAAGGTTTTTGTCGAGTGCCTTGAAACAGTTAGAAGATATACAAGGTGAAGTTGAAGTTTGACAGTAGCATTGCCATGTCACTCCATGTTTAAGATTTTATAACTAGCCTAGGTATTGCATTTCCAGCGAACAAACAAATACTTGAAGTTGAGCTCATATCTCCGTGACAATGACTTGCAAGCTCGCTGGACCTATTAATTTATGCATTCAAACTTAAGAAATGGTCAAGGAACTTAACCAGCTAACTTCCACTTTGATCCGAAAATGTACATATAACATTGTAATCAGCCTTCCACTTTTAGATACTACAAGCTTTAAAAAAAAAAAGGCATGTCATTTTCCCATAACATGCATCAACCCAGGTATTACAGCCTCACATCACAAAAGAACAATTTCAATCGTTTTTTGACCCACCAAAGGGTTTCATCCGTCAAAAGTACGTGATCAGAGAAAAGGACCATAACCTTGAAAAGCTCTACCGGCGTGAACCACGCAATGTCATTCTCCTTATAAAGATTGTCCAGAAGCTTTAGATAATCACTCCGACCTGGACCAACAAGAATACACAAAAACATGGACATAACAAAGTATCGACATAAGTAAGATTATCTGGATTGGAACTTGAGAATGATACCTTCCAATTCGTTGAACTTGATGCTCTTGGGCATCAAGCCCACGGAGCCCGACCTTTTGGAGAAGTAACCATGATCAGGATCGTACAATGCCGATTTAATGTAATCCCTAACCTTCTCTCAAGTGTAAAAGAACAACCCAATAAGTCAAGAAGAAAACTTCATTCAAGAAGCCACACACAGACACGCATTCAAAGAGAGAGAGACCAACCAGAACAGGAGTTTCTCCGGCAATACGAGTGGAGAAGAGAGCGATTCGAGTGTGAGCCGTCGAACGTCTCGGAGAACAAACTGCGAAAAACAAACGAGAGGAGATGCTAGAGCAATATCAAACAGAAGATAGCATCGAGCGTGTAAGAAGGTGAAGGGGAGAGAGATGAACTCTTACGCGTCTCTCCGAAGCATGCGTGGCGAAGAAGACGAGGAAGCTCCTTCCTCACAGCGGCCATCTCCAACTGTGGGAGCGTGGATCGATCGGGGGAACGTCTGGTTTTTGGCCCACGAACCTCCGAAAGCTAGGTGGCGCCTAACCCGTCTCGAGACCAATGCTCAATCTACCATTGCGAACAACAAGAACATGGGCAAGCGCTCGAGAGCAACTAGTGATACATAGATGGAAATTATGAAACCCGTAACTTAGTTTTTCCAAATTTTATCTTTTGTTTTAAGCATGCAACGACAATTTCATAAAAAAATAGTAATCAATGGTCAGAATTTTTTTTTTTTTAGTTCATAGAACATCTTCTATGTCCACAAAAAATCATTTTCATAGTTTTAAGATGAAGACAATATTTTCATAGTTTGTTTTAAAACACACATCTACATATTATATCACTTCTCTGCAGGGATATTGAATTGTCCAATTGTACAAATGTAACAACCCAAATTTTGAACAACTCTGTATTTTTCAAAATGAAAGTTAAGTTAACAATGAGTGACCCCAAGGGGTTGTAACATCCGCATGATATGATGTCTACCTTATAAGGATACTTGGGTTCAATTCTTAAGGTGGTGGCTATCACGTTACAATGCATTTTTTTCTGAACCATAATAAGTTCTAAAGCAAAAGCAAGTTCTGTGAATCATAGAAGTGGTAGACGCAGACACAGGAGGGCAGTGGTTTCTCTTCTAAAAAAATCACTCACCCTTAAAAAAAAAAAAAAAGTTAATACAAAAACATCAAACCAAATGCAAACTAAAGCATACAATATAAACATGAACAAGTACACCTATAATACTTAAGCAAGCTTACATCTTAAAAAAGTATTTCATAAATAACATAAGCAAATGTGCAATGCATATGTATGTTGTATGTATCATATTTCAAATCGCTAGCCCGACTAGCTATGTTATACCCTCATAGCACCAAAGTTGAAGAAAAATAATTGGTGCAACAGATGAGTCGAGATTGGCATCTTTGAAATGGTGTAGAATCAAATTTTCAAAAAGGAAAACATGCTTGATCAAAGGTTACATTTATATAAATAATTAATTTGGAGGTGGACTTATTTAGACATACATGACCTTTATGTTTGGAAGTATATCCTAGAAAGACATGGTAGGCATACTTGAAATCAAGCATGTGGCTTCTATACTTATGAAAGAAACAAGCATAGTCAAAGACCTTAAGATATTCATAATTTGTGCACTACTCTAATGAAACCTCATAAGGAGATTCCCATTTTTTGTCAATAGTGAGAATCAGATTCATAAGAAAAACCTCTCCCAGAGAAATTTTTTGTGATTATACTAACAAGTAAAATACACAATTTAAACATAAAATCTTGGCTAACATTGAACATGAAGAGAGTGTAGTGTCAACACTAGGTTAATGACAATAATGTAACTCAAATAACTACCTTTAAGATGAATCCAAGACTGTGATTTATAACTGCAGACATAAAATTGCAAGAATATGATAGATGCACTATTTGTAAGCTGATTGAATGTCATTTGGATGACCAGAACTTGCGGCTAATAGAAAGCAACTTACTACTTAAGAGTCAAGTCGTCAATTCAATTATCGTGGGTACTATTCCCTTAACTGCAAATGGTGGATGCACTGCACTCCAGTTGACAGGTGTCCCACATTGAATCGCCAGATGGATGCTAACAAAATCATCCAAAGATTTTTTTTTTATGGATTATCACAAGAATTGAAAACTTAGGAGGAAGAAAGGAGATTAAAAGTAAAACAGTTAGTACATACATTCTGCTCTATGATCTGCAACAATTAATCCATCCATACCAAGTGGGCTGAAAAAGGTTGCAGATGAATTTAGAATGAGAGATGATCGTCAATGAAAGTTCAGTTTTACGTCGCTAACTTCCCAACTTATGTGACATACTGAGAAAAAAAATCGCTGGCTAAATCTCAAAATTATCTGCAAGTCAGAATTAATGATAATGGTCCCTTGAGTTTAAGCCTGGGCACCCAAGCGGGGTCGCCGCCAGGCACTTGGTACCCGGCCGGCCTCGGGCCCGGGCCCAGAAAAAAGGAACTCGAGCTGGCCCGATAATGCGGGTGGGCCTGATAATGAATTTTTTTATTAATTGATATATTTATATATAATATTTTATTATAATTATTTACATTTATATAATTTTTTATTTAAAAATATATTTTTAAATTTAATCGAGCCCAAGTTTTTCGAGTCGGGCTGGGCCCGATCCAGGGTTTTGGATGTCGAGCCGGCCCGATGCCCAAGGTTTCTTGAATGGCTTGCATGGTCCATGTAAATCTCTAGGAGAGAGAAAATATTAAATAAAGAGAGTGAGCATCAAAGGGCATATAATAGCTGATCATCCATACTGTCATGTTGAAAACATGTTGTTGGTTTGATTTCTGTAAATACTACTCTCTTGAACGGTAAAATGTGGGATTGCAACACTCTAATTGATAGGTGTACCATACTCCACCTAAGTCCTAACACATCCCAGGACCCCAAGGGTAGAAGAAATGTGGGAGTTTGTTAAACTCTCATTCACCCAAAATCAAGAGAAAGACATTCAGAATGATTCCTTATCAATTAAACTTAACATTTGTGAACTTCAAAGAAGGATAATAAAAGAGGATTAAACTTAACATTTGTGAACTTCAAAGAAGGATAATAAAAGAGGAAGAACATATTTCATAAGAAAATATAGTACTGTGTTCAAACCAAACACAACCAAACACAATTTTTGCAGACATGTTCCAAACCGTACTTTTACGAGTGTGCTGAGACCAGCCACAAGTAAAAGAGTTTCAATGATACAAGCTTTGTCGTCCTGCATAAATTGTGAATCCGTGGATGAAGAAACATAAAAAAATCAAACAAATAAAAATTAAATATATAAATGGTGTGGCAGGCAATTAATATAAGTAAATAAACTATATATATATATATATATAATGACTGCTTATCCATAGTCACATAACCGTCTAACCAAAGTCATCCATTTAAAGCAAATGGATGGTTGTGAAAAAATAAAGGAAAAAAAGAATGTGAACTAATATTAGATGACAAAAATGTCTCACTTTTTTGTTCATGTTTTTCTTTTAACTGTCCATCATATTAGATCGAACAATCCTGGTTACATGGCTAATGACTTTGAAAAGCCTGAGTCACCATTTAATATATATATATATATATATATATATATATATATATATATATATATATATATAAGACCAAAGCATTCAACATGCAAACTTTAAAAAGGAACTCCATATGCACTGAGGGGACTAAATTTCTTGCGGTTTCCAAGTGAATCCCCTATCCTTAAAAAATAATGCTCTCCATAAATGTGATTCTTTATAAGGCAAATAAAAAAACATGAATCAGATTAACCAGTAAATTTCTTCAGACTGAACATATCACCAAAATTTTTAGGACTTAATATATGACTGCATGTAATTAGCTAGTTAGCACATGCACATTAATGACGGCACAAACTTATAATTAAGAACAATAAATTAACTCTCCAAGTATCGAAAGAAATATTTGACAGCACAGAAATTGCGGTGTTGTACATCATGTGGTGAGCCCTATTGACAAGTCTATATAGCATCTCTTCACGGCATAATCTTGGGCTGATTTTATTTTGCTGGTTTTTTTTTTTAGGAGAAAAAATCTTCTGTTCCATCAAACGCCACCTTATACTCTTACTGCAGTCATATCTTCATTGGTGCAAAAGTAAGGTCAAAGATGCTGCTGTATACACTAGAATGCACATTTTAAAACTTTGATTATATCAATTTTTTTGGCAAGACAATAAATATTCAGCAAGGTGATTATCAAGCATTTTATGCAATAAGAATTAGTATGAATGTTAATATATCCAATTTGAATGGATCTCAGACCGAACAGCTTTGAAAAATCGGTTGTGAAAAAAAAAAAAATCCGATTATGAAATCAGGTTAGATTCAGATTTAAGAAATGACATTTGATCGAATTCGGATTTGGATATACATAAACATTTGATTGGATTCAGATTTGGATGGATTTAGTTTTAAATAAATGTCGATATCCAATGCTCCCACATTATCAAAATCGGCTGGGTTCAGCTCAAAATTAGGATTCGAGTGGAAATTGGATTTTGGACTCGGGTATGACTTTTCTTTCTTCATATTCAAATCTAAATATGTGAATATCTGAAAAAGTGGAGACACGTCCATCTATCTGCAAGTGCAATAAGAAACTTTCGTTGAATATCATGCCTGTTTATTAATTAACACATTACACTTTTCAGGTGAGTGGGAGGCTATTCCCACCGCCCGAGTGAAGGGCAAAGCCTCCCTTCATCCCCCAAGGTCCAAGGCTGCTTTGTAGTGCCTCAGGGTGCCCTTATCCTATGCTTCAACTTGCATATCAGTGACTTTCAGTTTGTTGCAGAGAGAGTTGATGACATAGGAGTTCGAAATGAAGATTGACTACCTACCAGCCCCGTTCCTTTGGAGATAATTAACAACTTACAGTTTTATTAACCCCCGGTTCTACTATTTTTGTAATGCAACCCAGTTGTGTCTTGTTAGCTATCCAGGCCATAGTCACAAATAACGTTTTGGAGTTTTAAATGAAGAGATTTTTCTTAGGTACAATACGGTGAAACTCAAAAATATGAAAAAATACGGTAAATTTTTAAAATTTTAAAAAAACTAAAAATGTTGGGAAAATAAAATAAGTGTGAAACTAATCAAATTAACTTTTGTGACTATATGTTTTGAGGACGAATCAAATTAACGATTAGACTTTTAACGACCAACAAGGTTAACCAGTTATGCTCTAGGCCCATCGAGGCAATTCTAGTCTCGACACATTTACACTAGTGTGTGTGTGTGTGTGTGTGTGTGTGTGTGTGTATTCTTTGAGTAAGAATGAAAGCCATAAAAGGGTATTCAAATCAATCAAATTACCAACATGTTCCCATAGATTAACAAACGGCAAAGACTCTAGTCGAGCTTGTGTAGCTTGAACTCGAGTTTTAACTCAAGCTTTGTCAAGAGCATGCCACCGTTGGCATGAGATAACCGTTGGGAGACACCCGTTGGCATAAGGGACACTCGTGCACATAAGGAAATGACACACATGGAAACACTTGTTAATAGAAATCTCTTAGTTACCTTTTCTCAACACCTAAACGTTAATTGTTAACGTTGACATTGGTGAACGTTGAGAATCAATTGTATATATTTCCTTGTACATTTTCTTTGTAAGTAATTCAAAATATTGCAATCATTCAACGCTTTCCTCTATCGCCACTCTCATTCTCTCACGGTGCTTGGCTTCTAACATGGTATCAGAGTATTGAAGCATGAACGTCGAAGGAGCAAAAATGAGCGATGCACTTCATGGCGACTACACTGGTTCAGATTCACACCAGGTGATGTCTAACCCTTTTTACATTCATCATTCAGATAACCCTGGAAATATGTTGGTGTCGCAACCTCTCAATGAGGACAACTATGGTACATGGAGTAGGGTCATGTCTATGGCTATTTCGGCCAAAAACAAAACTGGGTTCATCGATGGTTCAATTACGGAACCTGTGAAAACAAACCCATTGTATCCGCATTGGGTTCGATGTAACCATCTTGTGTTATCGTGGATTTTAAACTCCATTAGCAAAGATATTGCAACCAGCGGGATGAATTGGGTTCGTATTCTCCTCTTCCTGAATGCTCATGTGGGGCGATGAGAGTCTATTCAGACCAGATTCAAAGGGAAAGAAGTATTCAATTTTTGATGGGGTTAAATGACTCCTACAATGCCGTTAGAGGTCAAATTCTTCTCTTAGACCCTTTGCCAAATGTGATGAAAATTTATGAGTTAATCTTGCAAGAAGAAAAGCAACGGGAAGCTAGGTTCTTGAGTACACCAAATTAAGGGATTGTTGCCTTAGCCGTTTCACAAACAACTCATGACAAGGTCGCCAATCACGACACCACCAATTTCAGATTTCAGAAAGGTCGAGGAAGTCGGCAAGCTAGACCCACATGCAGTCATTGTCGTGGCATAGGTCATGTCAAAGAAAAATGTTTTAAGCTCATCGGATATCCTTCAGGACATCGATTCTATGATCTAAACTTTAAACATGTGGTGGCAGCCAATGTTATCAAATCAAATGTCTCCCAACGAGACCATCCATGGGCCAAATAACATTGGACAGAACCTTAAAGAGGCAGCCCCAGCTTTTACGATGGAGGAGTACCACAAACTGCTATCGCTGGTCAAAAATCAGACATCAAACGTCAACTTTGCAGGTAACGCTACCACCACAAAACTTGAATATTCTCCTTGGATCATTGACTCAAGAGCAAGTCAGCACATATGTACTGATCAATCTATTCTTAAAGAATTAAGACCTTGTGATACACCGGTGACACTACCAAACGGTAAGATAGTTCCTGTTGGTCATACTGGTAAGGTGTCGCTACCTAATTTTGATATTAAGAATGTGTTAAATATCTCATCATTCAAAGTGAATCTCTTGTCTGTTAGCAAGCTAACTAAAGACATGAATTGCTCTATCACATTTTTTCCTAATTACTGTGTTATGCAGGACCTAGCGTCGAAGACGATGATTGGTAGATGTGATGTAAGGGGAGGACTGTATATGCTTTGGCCAGAAACCACAATGGAACAAAACCCATGTTTAGCTGTTTCCAGCCACGAGCTTTGGTACAAAAGGCTAGGACACCCTTCTTTGACGCGTTTAAAGTTAGTTAATGATTATCTTGATTTGAACCTTAAATTGAATGAACATTTTGTATGTGATGCATGTCATCATGCTAAACAGACTCGTTTAAAGTTTGATTTAAGTGAGATTTCATCTACTCGCTCTTTTGATTTGGGGCTGTATGCCCAAGCTTCTTTATCAGGTGCACATTATTTTTTAAGCATTATAGATGACTTCTCTCGTGCAACATGGATTTTCCTAATGAGACACAAATACGAAACTTTGCATGTCATTAAAAATTTCTTTTTCATGATCAAAACTCAATTTGATTGTCAAATAAAAACTTTACGTTCCGATAACGGATCTGAATTTTTTTCTCAAGAAATGAAAGATTTTTTGTGCCAACAAGGGACCGTTAACCAACATAGTTGTGTGGGAACACCACAACAAAATGGTGTGGTAGAACGTAAACACCGGCACTTACTTGAGGTAGCTAGAGCATTACGGTTTGAATCTAATCTTCCTTTTCGTTTTTGGGGAGAATGCGTCTTGACCGCAACCTACTTAATTAACCGTATTCCAACACCCAACACAAATGGAAAAACGCCCTTTGAAATTCTTTTTAAAAGAAAACCTTCTTCCAAACACCTTCGTACTTTTGGCTCTCTTTGTTATGCTACCAAAATTAGTCCCAACAAAGATAAATTTGGGTCACGAGCACATAAATGCATTTTTTTAGGTTATTCGGATGGACAAAAGGCCTACAAAGTGTATGACTTAGAATCTTATAAAATTTTTACTAGTAGAGATGTTGTTTTCTACGAGAATATATTTCCTTTTCATGAAACTAAGGACTCTGAGAGAGAAATCGTCCTCCCTATGCCTTGTGATTTAGACGAAGATGCATGTGAGATTCTTTCAAACTTACGAAACAACACACCATTGGATAGTGACCAAATCAATCCTCAAGACCCTCATAACCACCAAAATAATAGTAGACCAAATTTAGTTGAAAACACACTCCCTCAACAGGTTCTGGATGTTGATAGAAATGAGATTCAAATTGCTCCACCAGAATCAGATACCACTAACGTTGAGCCGGTTAGGAGGTCCACTAGAATCCGAAAACCTGTTCCATGGCTGAAAGATTTTGAATGTTCTCGTGTTTCATCACCATCAACCAATCACGTCGACACACCAGGACGAAAGAAAGGAACCAGGTATCCTATATCAAGTTACACATCTTTTCAACACTTTTCTACTAAACATACTGCTTTTCTCACATTTTTAGTATCTAAGTCTGAACCAGCAAACTTTTGTGACGCAATCCAACACAAAGAATGGCGAGAGGCAATGGATGCTGAAATTCAAGCTTTACAGGACAATAAAACATGGACTATAACTACCCTACCAAAAGGTGTCAAGCCAATCGGATGCAAATGGGTGTACAAAATCAAGTACAAATCCGATTGATCCATAGAACGTTATAAGGCCAGGTTGGTTGCCAAGGGTTATGCACAACAAGAGGGGCTCGACTTCAATGAGACTTTTGCCCCAGTCGCAAAAATGGTAACGGTACATACACTATTCGCTATTGCTGCTAACCGGGATTGGATTATGTGTCAGATGGATGTCAACAATGCATTCCTACATGGTGATCATTATGAAGATGTATATATGCAAGTGCCTCAAGGATATGCTAAACAGGGGGAGCATCAGGTTTGCAAATTACATAAGTCCTTATATGGACTAAAGCAGTCTCCTAGAAATTGGTTCCACAAATTATCAATGGCTCTTGAAGAATTCGGATTCACTCAATCAAAAGCCGATCACTCTTTGTTTACATATAAAAGAAAACCTATATTCCTTGTTGTTCTAGTATATGTTGATGATTTACTTATTGCAGGAAACAAAGAAGATGCCATTGAAAAATTTAAGCAATTTCTTTGTCAAAAATTCTTCATGAAAGACTTAGGTAAACCAAAGTACTTCTTGGGGATTGAAATTGCTCGATCTAACCAAGGTATCTATTTATCGCAACAAAAATATGCATTGGATATTATACATGAGGCAGGCCTACTTGGAGCAAAACCGATGGAATTTTCAATGGAGCAACACCACGGATTAGAAGTTAATCAAGGAGAGCTCATTAAAAATCCTACATATTATCGCCGTTTAGTTGGAAGATTGATTTATCTCAGTATTACACGGCCTGACATACAATTTGCAGTCCATATGTTAAGTCGTTTCATGCAACAACCACGTCTCCCACATCTTCATGCAGCTCTCAGGGTCGTTCGTTATCTCAAGCTCAATCCAGGCCAAGGGATTATGATGAACAAACACAACAACATGCAACTAAGTGTGTTTTGTGACTCTGATTGGGCAGCATATAAACAAACGCGACGTTCAGTCATTGGCTACTGTGTGTTCCTCGGTTCAGTTCTTATTTCATGGAAGACTAAAAAACAACAAACAGTCTCTAGATCTTCTGCAAAAGCTGAATACAGGGCAATGGCGAATGTCGTATGTGAAGTAACTTGGTTAAGGAACTTGTTGGACGACCTTCAAGTAATTCATACTTCTCCCGTGATAGTTTATTGCGATAATCAAGCCGCCTTACATATTGCGGCAAATCCAGTCTTTCATGAGCGTACAAAGCATATTGAACTGGATTGCCATGTTGTTCGTGAGAAAATCCTACAAGGCATGGTTCAGACATGTTATGTTAGAAGCAAAGACCAGCTCGCAGATTTATTTACTAAAGCTCTAAGACGAGAAGCATTTCAACATCTTCTAAGCAAACTGAGCATTAATTTACGCTCCAGTTTGAGGGGGAGTGTCAAGAGCATGCCACCGTTGGCATGAGATAACCGTTGGGAGACACCCGTTGGCATACACCCGTTGGCATAAGGGACACTCGTGCACATAAGGAAATAACACACATGGAAACACTTGTTAATAGAAATCTCTTAGTTACCATTTCTCAACACCTAAACGTTAATTGTGAACTTTAACATTGGTGAACGTTGAGAATCAATTGTATATATTTCCTTGTACACTTTCTTTGTAAGTAATTCAAAATATTGCAATCATTCAATGCCTTCCTCTATCGCCACTCTCCTTCTCTCACGGTGCTTGGCTTCTAACAAGCTTGAGCATTGACTTGTTTATTAGCTGACCCGAGCTCAAGTCAAGCTTGTGTGGGTGAGTTCGAATCTAGCTGGAGTGAGCCCGAATGATTGTGCATCTCTATTTGAAGGGATCATATTCCACCGCTTGAATGAGTCGAAGTTTGATATTTAATTCTCGATTTGCCAGTACTCTTGAAGCTAGACTTAGGATTTATTTTATTATTATTACTATTACTTTTTGTAGTTGGACATCATATTGTTGACATTTGTTACTGGTGAAGCAATAAAATCACAACTTCAATATGTTCACTTTTCTTCTCGGTTATAATGTCCATATGTTCAACCCGACACTCGGTTTCAAAACTTAAGACATAACTAGGTAGGCTCTCATGTTAAGGAGTTCTCTATGCATTTTTTTTTAATACCATACCCTCTATGATTTGCTGTGTTCAAGGAGGCCAGTTGCCTCATATCAGCTTATTGATTTTATCCCATTTAAGGAGTCGTGAACCCGTGGTAATTTAGGCTTGGATTGTTACTCATGCATATACCACCACGGCAGTGCAGGGTTGATTGAGTACTGTTGCCTTGTATACACAGCTCATTGTTAAGCATAAATTAATTGCTTTTTGATAACAAGAGCAAAATTAAAAAAAAAACATCCAGAAAGGCGTAATGGTGTTCATTTGCCTACACAATTTAGCTTTACTGGTTTTGTCATGTTAATAGTCAATCCATGATCTTGTTAAAATTGCATTAATGTGAATTTAAACATATGATAATCGCACAAGAAATATACCACATCGCATAATCACCACAATACACTAACATTGCCGAAAAAGTTCTCAAAATCTAGATTGTTGCATTAGGTCTCAAAATGTAGTTGTAAGAATGGGGAAGTGGAATAGGCAAGGATAATACTAGGATTGACAGAAAAACTGCTCCTAATCTAAAGAATACAGCCCGTTCATGAATGATCTCACATTCTTCTCAAATAGAGAAATGAGGGCATCAATATCTCCAGTGCCAGAGAAGGAAGGTAGAAAAACCAACCATCCTTCTACTTGCACATAGGAAGGCACAAAGAGGTGAGGAGGGCCTGAACCAAAATTCAAGTCGTAAAAGGGGAATTTCAACCAGGAGTTCACATCCAAGTCAGGGCTCAACACCACCTCTTCCTCATCATATACACTCTTCAGCCCTTCCATTTTTTCCTTCGAGCCTGAGAAGTCGATGAATGACCTGAAGTAGTTGTCATCAACTCGAGCGATTTCATCATGTATGAGCCGAGCTGCATCCCCTATTGGCTTAGTCAAGAGGTCTCTCACCTTAGACCTAGGCCAAGCCCATAGCACCAGATTGCCCGGGTAGCTCATGGGCACATCAGGATTCCTCATTCTAAAACGGCCATTCACTGCAATCCTTACTTTTGTAGTCACCTCCCCTTCAAGATTTCTCACGGAGGTGATCTTCCTCCATAGGTAGGCAGTAAGGCACTCGAAGGTAGTGTAAGGCTTATCACAAGGATTGTCAAGAGAGGCCATGGACTTTAGTTTGGCCAAAAATTCAGAAGAGAAGTGTGCCCTTTCCATAACAATAGTCTGTTGTAGCTCTGGGTGCTTGGCCTTTCGTTGACGGGACGTATACTCCATCTCACTATGTTCAAACTGAAAGAGAGGAGGGTTGCGAGGGATGAAGATGGAGTGGTCATGCAGTGGGAGAGGTTGAATAGGGAGGGTGTCTCGCACAGTTTGGCCCCATGCTACGAGGAAATGGCTGACAGCAAGCCCATCCGAGACGGCGTGGTGTGTGGTGAAGCCCACCACCATGGAACCACAGGCAAACCTGGTGAGCTGCACCTGAGCCAACTCCTCTATGCCCGTGATATCTGGGTGCAGGTGAAGGTAGTGTGGAGATGGCTTGTCGATCGAGCTACCAAGAGGGGAGTCACAGGTAGCTTCGACGAAGCGCATACCCTTGTCATTGAGAAGGATGCACTGGTGGCCGTTGTCATTGAAAATGAGGCGGCCGGCGAACTCTCTGTACTCGGCAAGAAGCCGACAGAGCCCTTGCTCGATGACTTCGTTTGATGGGTTGGGTGGTCCGTAGGCATACAAGATGCCAACATGGGTCTGAATTGCGACGGCATCGAAGGGGCTTAGAGGCATCAATACGTCGGTAGGAGGGTGGATTGGGGTCTGATAGCTTGGCTTGAGGAGCCTTGAGCTGTTTCTATTGATCTTCATTTTCTGCTGCTTCCCTTTTCTTCCTATGTTGCCTCCGACTTAGTGTTGGCAGGGAGGAATATGTGTTACAAACCAGTGGTTTGAGCTCAATATAAGTCACGAGTACAACATACTCCCATGACATGAATGGAAATCTAACAGTCACCATTTAGAACAACTGATATACATATGAAGAGGTAGGTGAACATCACTCTTGCTAGATCCAAGTCATGGAAATAGAACCTCGGCTAACAGTCCATCTCAAGGTGAGGGATCAGCACCATCTCTCCCTCATCTACACCCTTCACCTGCCTTTCCACTACCTCAAACATGATCGTCCACATCATTGATGTTATTAATTTCAGTATGTTTCCCATAACCATTATATAGCAACTAAACCAACACAATAAGGGCATGCGTGCTTGCTTCCTTGGTTCGAGATCTAAAATCAGTATTAGATGAAGTATACTGTGTAAACAAATAATGAATATCAGCATTAAGCAGCAACGTGCATGGATCTCAGGTCCATGCTGCCACTTTAGAACTAAAAATTTGAGATCCAATGCAGTGGGGGAGTCAGAAAAATTGGCTGGAGGGGCACCCATTTAGAAGTAGTCATATCTTGAGGGGCACCTGTATGTATATGAAAGTAAATATCTAAAGATGGCTGGAAATTTCAATGGCTGGTGTGCGCAACTGCCCACACCAAACTACATGTGGCTCCACTACTGGTCCATCGGAGACGGAAGGAGGAGGGATCCAATGGAGTGCTCTGCCCCTGATGCCATGGACCCCTAGTCTTTTGTCGGTCATTGTCTCGTGACTGGCAAGCAACGATGACATTGTTTTTTCAATTTTTTTTTATCTTTTTACATATAACTTGGTGTAGTATTTTAACAGTCCACTTCAACGTTCTTTGTAGGTGACGGCTGTTTGAGAATTTACTTGAAAGGTTGAATGTCGATCTCATGATGGTCAAAAGCAATACGACCATTTGTTAATGTCTCATTTTTAGGCAGTTTTTTGGTTTTTTTTTCAAGTAATTCTTTTTTTTTTTAATGTTTATGAACTGCCTTCAGCGTAGAGCCCACCTAGGACAATACCCTTATGTCTCAAAGGTTCCGACTTATTTAATGACTTGGAATAAGAACCTTTCAGCTATGTTAGTGGTAGGGTCTAGCCTAGCGCCGATCAACTTAGCCACGCCGTTGGCCGTGCCTACCCCCAAGATCCCCTCGGAGTTACACCTAAGGCAATCCTAAGTAAAACAATACAAACTAACTACCCAAGTCGGACAAACAACCCCGACTTAAAAACAAAATCAAACTAATTTAACAAGTGCGGAAGCGAAACAAACTAAGAATTAAAACTAAACAAACCAAATCCCAAATGCGGAAGTAAACAATCTATTCTAGAAACAAATCCCAAAATCTAACTAGAAAATTGAAAGGAAGACACGTTGAAAGAAGCTTGCCGGATAAGCTAATTCCTCGCCGGATTGTCGCTAGAGCTTCTTCCTTGGACACCGGATGGATGAGGGACCTTGCTGGACTTTGCCGGAAAATGTCGCTGGAAAAGTAGCAGCGGTCGCCGGAGTTGGCCGGAGCTGGCTGGAGCTGAACATAAGTGGCCGCCGGAAAAGATGGAGGCGCCCAAGACTTGCGCCGGTTGAGGACTCCTTGCCGGTGATCGTCTAGGAGCTTCCAATGGCACGCCGGAGGTGGAAGGGACACGTCGGGAAGTCCGCCGGAATGCTGGCCGGAGTGGCGGCAAGGGCGGCCGGAGGAGGCCGGAGCTGGCTGGTGGCTGCCGGTAGTGAGACTCGCCGGTTCTAGAAGTCAAGGGTGCGGTAGACTAACCAGCGGTCTCCCTTGAGGACTAAGGCTAGAACCAACTAGTGCGAGCCTTGGACTAGGTTTGGGTCAAGTGGGCTCGGACCAGATGTAACCTAATGGGTCCGGGCTAGGTATAGGTAGTAGGCTCGATTCTAGGTTGACTAGGCTGGAGTGGACTCAAGGGTCAAGGCTTGACTCGGTTTGACTAAAGGTTGAGGCTAATCGGCTAGGTCCTAGAAAATAGGTAGGCTAGGTTTAGCGCTAAGGGGTGAGTGAGAGGCTAAGGCAAATGCACCTAATGTGACGTGGGACCAGGTGGGTTAGGTAAAGAGGTAGGTTGACTAATGATTGGGACGGTTGGGCTAGCTAAGGCGAGTTCCTAAAAGCTAGGGCGAGGTGGCTAAGGGTTAAGCCAAATGAGAAATGACGGCTAAGGGGATTAGGCCAAATGTGAGATATAATAGGCAAATGTGGGTGAGGTGGCACCTAACGATGGCTGGACCAAATGAAGGACTCTAGGTGGCGGCTTGGGGAACTAGGAGGGCGAGCTAATGGTGGAAGGGATAAGGATGAGAGGTTTCTAACTCCTAAGGACGTGGAGGTCAACCTAGCTAGGTGGCGAAGTCTCCCACAAATGTCTCACCAAATGGTGAGGTGTCCCACCAAATGTGGATGAGGTGGCTCGAGCTGGACTGATCTCTCTCGAGCTGACTCCTCACTCTCTTCGAATGAATGCCAAGTGGACAAATGTAGAGAGGAAATAGCACGAAGATCGAGGAGAAATCCACCTACCAAATGTGTTGACCGGCGAGAGGAATCCAAGGCGCCGGCGTAGGGAGCTTCTTCCCAAATGTCTACCGGAATTCTCCAATTCCGGCCGATTTCACCAAGTGCTACCGAGAATCTCCAAGTGCAAGGCGAGAGGCCAGACTTCAGCTGCTGCCCTTCGCCGGAGTTCGCCGGAAATACCAAATGTTTGCCAGATTTCCCCAAATGTAACCGGAATTTACCAAATGTTGGCCGAATTTCCAATTTCCGCCGGTTTTGTCCCTCGCCGTCGGATTCCACCGAGTTACACTATGTTTTTCAGCTTTTCCTCGGATGACCCTTTTAAGATCGGTTCTTAAATCACGCCGGAAAAAGAGCAGCGGTGGCCGGACCCCCAAATGTTGGCCGGAATTTGCCAAAACCGCCGGAATTTGCTCTTTTTCTAATTCTTTTGAAGGGCTTTCTTTTCTTTTCTTTTCTATTCTTTTTCTCGCCCTTTTTCACTGACTTTTTCTTAACTTTTCTCGGCGGATTTGCAGACTTAAACCGTGGCTGGAATTGGCTTCTTTTCACGGTTCAAATGGTGAAATCCGGCCGGAAAATCAAACGGAAAACGCTAATAACTAAGGGCAAAGTGATCGGTTCGTAGGAAAGGACATAGCGCCGATTTCAACCGTGGGAAGGAGTTGTTCACCGGCTGGATTCCACCGGCAAGCCACTCCCCTTAAGGCTGAACTTAGAACTAAAGCAAATCCACGAAATCAACCCCTTTCTCACTCGTTAAGGGCGCTTACCTTTTTCTTTTCGAAGGGAGATGGTAATCTTCTTCCTCTAGTCGCCTAGATGGTTGAAGATCTTCCCGCTGGAGCCGTGGCCTCTAACCTCGCTGGTGGAGAAGCTCGGTTGCACCGTGAGGCTCCTGGATTTTGGTGGGGAATGCCGGGGAGAAGAGCTGCCTTGCCGTGGCTTGGAAGCTCCCACCGATCGCTCCTTTGGCCGAGTAGAGAAGAGAGAAGAAAAGAGACGAAGGCAAGGAAGATGAAGCCGCGGGAAGAAGAGTGTTATCCTCGGGAGATAGCAGCTTGGGCTGCTGAACTATCCTAAGCTAAGTACGAGAGAAGACAAGAGGGGCGCGGGAGGAAGAAGGTGCGCAAGAGGGAGAAGATCGAGAGAGTTAGAGCTCGAGACAGGAGAGAGACTACAATTCAACTAATGACTTCAAATTCTCCTTCATTGATGCGAAAACAAAGAACTTACAAATATTTATATTCTGGATTTGATACTGGATCTAAACACTTGATCCAGATCTAAAAACTTGAATCAAATAACATAAGCAAATGGCGCTAAAACAAATTGCGCAAAAAGTAAAACTCCTAAGTCCCTAGTTCGATCCTCCCCAAACCCAAACACACTTGGGCGCTGGTTTGGACCGAGTTCTACATAGAAACACCCTAGGTTGGCCCTAGGAGACCTGGTTCGAACACGGTATGGGTGGGTTTGAATACACTTGAGCTCGACCCACCTCCTTGGAATTCCTTAGCCTCGCTTAGAGCCGTTGCACTTCCTCCCGCACCTCCCTCTGTGACAACTCCAAGCTGACGAACACCGGCTGAACCGAGCTGCAACACACCTCCCTCACCATCCCCTTGACCCGCGCCTGGGTCAATTGAGCTAGGCTCAGCTCTGTCTAAGTGACGGGCGGCCCGTTTCCGCCCTTGGCGACTGGTTTCGGCCACATCCGTGGCCGCTCTAGGCCAAGTTGAAGGTTGGCCTGTATCAGTTAGCATCCATTGATTTAATTCAAAAGTCAAGACATAACTAAGTAGGTCTTGGATTTCCAAACTTAACGACTTCCCATTATGCACTTTTTTTAACGACATATAAGCCTTGTATGATTTGCTCCTTTCAAGAATGCTAGTTGCCTTGCACCAGCTTATGATTTTATCCCACCCAATGGAGTCGTGGTAATTTAAGCTTGGGTTTTTGCTCAAGTATATACCACCATGTTGGTAGTTGATGGTGTCTCAATGTTGGCTTGTATGCATAGCTCCATTGATAAGTATAAGTAATTGCCTTTTGATAATGAGAGCAAAATTAAACAAGTAGAAGGACATAGTTGTGTTCATTTGCCTACAAATCTATGTCAAATGGGTGTTCCTAAATGGCTGCCACAGCTGTGCTTTACCCATGTTGATGCTGGTGATGGAACTGATGCTACTGTTTAATTAAAATGGGTGTGAGCATCGCCAAAATGAGATCAATGACTTGGTCCGGATCACACTCATGGAACTTGGACCCCAACAGGGATCGGCTTAGTACCCCCTATAAAATTTTGACCAAAAATGCCCTTCATCGGATTCCTATCAAAGGAGCAGATCTGAAGTCCGGTCCCTTGGCAGATTGTTTACCTGGATCTTGCAAGTTCAGCAGGTCGTTTCGCATTATCACATAATGTGGTTTACATTATGTGACACATTCGGATTTGGATCCAATCCATGTTTAAGTAGCTTTGAGTTGGTTACTTTACTCGCTGTGGTCGTGTAATAAAAGGAAAAGGGAAGGGTATGTTTGTCGAAAGCCTTCTGTTCAGCCAATTTCGATGGAACCAAACAAAACCGCTGAGACGCACTCTCTTTTGCGGATGTACCTAAGGGACCTCTTGTCCCCAAATTTTGTTATATATTCTCATTTTATCGGCTCTCTCTCTCTCTCTCTCAAAAGATTAGTTATGGCTGCTGCATTCGAGTCGGAGTCGGCCGGCGGTGGAACTCAACTGAGCTACCAGTCGACGTGGTGGGACGAGTGGGCATTAGCACAGTTGAATTACAAAGCTGATCATTTCAAATGTGCACCAAACAAAACTAGCACCGGTAGAAAAAGTTTATATGTAAATACAAATAAATAAGACAGCTAAATATTTAAATAACATGTTGAAAACATGTTGTTGGTTCGATTTCTATAGATACTATTCTCATGAACGGTAAAAGGTAGGATTGCAACACTCTAATTGATAGGTGTACCATACTCCACCTAAGTCCTAACACAGTCCAGGACCCCAAGGGTAGGAGAAATGTAGGGGTTTGTTAACCTCTCATTCACCCAAAACAGAATGATTCCTTATCAATTAAACGTAACATTTGTGAACTTCAAAGAAGATAATAGAAGAGGAAGAACATATTTCATAAGAAAATATAGTACTGTGTTGAAACCAAACACAATTTTTGCAGACATGTTACAAACCAAACTTTTACGACTCTGCTGAGACCAGCCACAAGTAAAAGAGTTTCAATGATGCAAGCTTT